>JARHVA010000791.1:4340000-4450000 GCA_037957365.1 Torreya grandis
TTCTAAGTTTGTGTATAATTTGCATCTCATCCCCATCTAGTGGTTAGAGGGATAAAATTCATGTATATATACTATTTTGGTGTTTGTGTGGGTGATAAAAGAGGTCTAATCTGACCCTAGGTGGTCTTAGATTTGAAAATATATTCATTGGTGGAAAAAGGAGGGAAGTGATAGTAGTGCCAAAATTAGAACACTAACGCCATATGGTGTTAATGTCCCTATTATGGAAATAGTGTCTAGGTGGTAGAACCTAAGGCATGAAGGGCCAAGGTGTTAAAATGAGAGCCTAAGAGTGCTTTAAGGATGTATAGGGATGCCTATGGCCTACATAAAATATGGATAAGTGTAAAAATAGGCCCTAAGATATCTCTAGGGATAAATTAGGGATAGGTGGTCTTAAGTATCACTCTTAGCACTCAAGTGTCATTTTTAGATGATTACATTTGCCCCCCTCCCCCTATTATATAAATGTATAAAGTGGAATGACTAGGATAAGGGAAAAATAAGCATACCTAGACTTACCTAAGAGGCAAATCCCATGAATCTAATTTTGTGTATGTGAATCATGCTCCATTATGTGTCTTATAAGTGAAACATGTATAGATCAATCCTTACTTAAGTGATATCAAAAGAAAAGATAAAACTAAGTAAATAATTAAAATTGAGTAAAGGGATAATAGAGAGTAAAATAATGGTTAAACCTCACTAGGTACATAAATCAATGCATTAACCTGGTCACAACCTATGTGTGTGTGTGTATAATGATAAATCAATGAATAACTTCGAATGAGTTGATGGGTTACTCAATCCCAATGTGTGGATAGATCAAGAACTCAAGTAGACTTTGATTCCATTATTTCCTACCCATGTGTAGTAGATACATCTAAGACTGAAATTACATGATGTAATAAATAATGTCTAACTAGATATGTCTAACTTGAGATATATAACTAGAGATGTTGGATTTGTAGTCACTCAACTATATTAGGTAGCTTTGGGCCAATTAGTAATGCCAACCATTGTAGATGGAGTAAGCCATGAATGTAGTGTGTAAACTAGAACATGGTGTCTGATGTGTATAATGTAGTGAATGACATGGAGATTATCATTCCATCTAATCAAAAGGTGTGTAAATGAACATATGGAAATAATTTTCTATGCACATGCCTCCAAATCTAATATCTAAGCATATGGATTCTATACTAAGTTGTAATAATCTATATCTAAGTATTTGAACTATAAATAGGAATGGCCATTCTATGCATGATTTCCCTAATTTAAGTAAACCAGTATGAATTTGAGCTAAACTAAGCCAAAACTAGTAAATCTATAGTTGAACCTATGCAAACCTAGACTGTACCTACTATAATTTTCTATCTAATTTATAATTTTATAAAACTAAAAGTATTTGATAGTAGTAACATATATTGTAAAATAGTTCCATGTGGCACTAATGTCCTAATTTGGGTGCTAATGTTTGACTATTCTGATTTCTGTATAATTATAACTAATTTCTATGTCAATGTCTCCCACTATGTTTACTTGAGTCTATTTTTTGTATTTTAAGCTTATGTGTTAAAAATTATACTCTGAGTACATTATGATAGAGTGATATATGTGAAAAACCCCTATGAATTCCCCATATTTTGAGGAGTTGTTAAACATGTGCATTAATTATCCTCAAAAATAAAAAGTTATACAAAATGTGTGTTAGCTAGAGCATATATGATATCTATGTAATAATCCAATATAATTTTCATACATAACATTAGAATGTAAGATAATTTGAGCATAAGTTTGTAATGTGTGATGTGTGTGAGGTCTAGAATTCACAAGGCTATTAATATAGATATAAAAATGTATGTGAACAATAAATATGAGTAATAATTGAGTAGTTACCTAGGGGATGAGGCATGATGTCCATCATGGTACCCAAGTAGGAAGGGGAGATGCATGATGTCACTCATGACATATAAAACTAGAGTGTGTAGCAAGTATGAGACAAGTTTCATGGCTATGATGCATATAATAAAGACTACATACAATACACATGAGGCACATAAAAGTAGGCCAAGTGACTATAATACAAGGGACATGGGCACATGTCACTAAATCTAATAAATCAAGACATATAAGGATATGTTCAAATGTCTACATATGCAAAAAACAAACAAGTTGGCTTAGAGCCACATAGAAAGACATGTTCAAATGTCTACATACAAAATTAGGAAAGCACACACAAGGACATGGGCACATGTCCAAAGCATACATACTATGAAAATAAGTAGCATAAATCCATAGAGCATTGTCATATTCAAATTCCCTCAAGTAGAAAAAGTATAGAGAAATAACCAATCATAAACTAGGAAATCTATAAATGATAGTATGAATGAACATGTAATACAAATATGTATAAGAGATAATATGTACATATATAGAGTCTAAAGTAGTAGTAATTCGTAAAAAAATTGAGTAACTATAACATGATCAATATCAAGATATAACACTATTAAATATGTGATGGAGAGTGTATAAAGATGTAACCTGGTAATCTAAATGGTGTATAGGGTGCCTCAAAATGGGAAAATATGTCAAATAAAGAACCTTTGTATCTTTGTATATGCAACAATGGGTAGATAATAATAAATATGGATTGGTGTAGTGGACCTAAGTTCTATATCAATCTAAAAGCACTCAAAAAGAAAAAGTGAAGCATGTATATATGATAAATATAACTATACTAAGATAAATAACATATGTAATGTCTAGAAAGTATAAGAAATGTAAACATGGAAATGCATATAATCTAAATTTTATGTATTTTATGAGTAAATATTTAAATGTTTTTGTTTTTTTTTAAATATTGTATATTTTTTGGATATAAGATATGTACAAGAAACATGAAATTGAAACTATATACAAGGAGAAAGAAATAAGGAAAATATGTACAAGAAAGAACATTGCTAATTGATGAATCTCATGGGAGACTCACTATCAATTTGGCATGTGTCAAAACTAGGAATTGTGATCTCTCATATAGTGTGATTATTATTTTGTAGTTTAATGGTGTTATAGTATTAATCTAAGTATTTTTCATCATTGAAATCATAATAACCTAAAACACTAGTGTTGACTTATGTTGTATCTAGATGAGCATAGTGAATAACCTCATAATTTGGAGCTGACCTTTATAAATTATGCTTTGGAATATTAATTATGATCTTTCCCTTTGAAACTATGCTTATTATAGGCATATGGTGTTATGGAGGATATTTTTCTATAAACCCTCTTATGATAATGTTTGTTGGCTTAGCATGATTTTAACTTTACAACTTGAGTTCTTGCTCTTTATATAACATTTCTTATCTATCTATAAATTTTGACTTGATAAATTGTAGTTGTGAATGATTTGACTTAAGATTCTCAATAAATCCCAAAAAATTTTAAACAACATTATCAACTACTAGAATAGGAGTAGTGATGCTTTAGGATTGCTTACCCAACACTTGATCATGACAATCAAACTTTTGTATATATTTTTTACCAAACCCAAAATGATTTGAAAGTTTAGCCTCATTTTGTAGAGGTACATTTTTATATTTTACATGTGCTTGTTATATTATTTCTTTCTCTGATTTTGCTTTGTGAACCTTTTATTTTTCTAAGTTATGATTTGGTAACCATTTTTGTACTATTTATAAGTTTGACCCTTTTTAAATGTGTATATGTGCCATTCTATATTTTTTGGATGATGTGTAACTTTTTGAGTCATATGTATCCTTTATCTATTATATTTTATTTTTAAATTCTAAACATGAATCGGCATGGTGTCCATGCATTCTATGATATGAAAAATAATATATGTATCTTCTCACTGGGTGTAGAGGAAGTAGGCTAATCAACTTAGCTTTAATCATTCACCTTGGTATCTCACTTGAACTCTTATTAAACCCTTGTAATATTTTTGAATCACTTATAATAGATTCATTATTTTATAATTTATGATTTGGATATGGAAGAGTGTTAGGCACAACTTTACTAGGTGTATAAGTATATACATGATGAACACTAGCATATTCTAAAGACTTTATACATGTAATTTGATTTGCCAATAATGTGAATTATGCACTTAATAACTAGTTTTGATTCTATAATTTTGATATTATTTTATTCATAATAATAGTTTGATCCCTTAGAGTCTCACAAGTGCAAACCCTATTTGATTCTAATTGAACATGTAGGCACACACCCTATAGGGGTTAGGTGTAGATAGGCTTATGGGAATGAGTAGCAATAGTGTAGGTTGATTCATCTCATGGAGGAGTGATATCATGAACCTAGTTAGGGGGAAAGTAGCTATCGCCCTCATGGATATGAGGAGAAGGAGATTCTTTCTTATGCATAAGGTATGGCATTGAAACTTGAAACATAGTTGTTAGATTATGTTCTAAATCCTCTATGTGTTTAAGGGTTTGATTCTTAATGGAATTCCACTTAAGATCAATATAACATGCGATTAAATATGACATATATTTGAAATAATTTAAAGCATCATGTACATATGTGTTTATGTCATATTTTAAATCATTCCAAATAAAAGGAAATAAGCCTATAAGAGAAGTTAGAAAACTTTGCATCAAAAATTAATTAAATTCATCTATCATGATTATATGAGAAAAAAATTTGGTTGATGGTCCTAGAAGGATAGAAACATAAACCTTAGGCTTGTCTTGGGTTAGGGTTTGAGTGGTATTTAAATTAATTTAGGTTCATCAAATGTTTTAAAATTTTAGGACTTAGATGAATGTAAATCCTATGTTGTTAAAGAGCTAAGTATAGTAAATTAGGGTAGAAATATGCAATAATTTCAACCACTAATTTGTTATATAATTAGCTTAATTTTAACTTTCTAAAAATAGTAATAAATAATTTAAATGAGAACTTTACTAGAAAATGACTAAGATAGATGATACGGGAGATAAACACTGAGGTAGAGGTTGGTCTAAGTGTTGCAAATATGATAGAAGTGTTAAAACCCCTTAGGGATAGTAACACCATAATTGGATAGTAGTGTCATGTGGTGCTAGTGTTCCCATTTTGGTGGTAGTGTCCTCTATGTAGAACTATTATGAGCTTTTGGGTATACTTGTGTCTAATTTTATCAAGCACGTTCTTACATGAATGAGTTATAAATCCCTATAGATTATATATTTTGACTAATTTTATATGAAAACCCTAATCTTATATGTTCCTAGGACATATGGTTAATACAAGTAATAAAGTGTGTTTGTTAGTGGCATAGGTTAGACATCCTCAACACCCCACTATGATGAGATTCACCTACTATTTTTTTATTTTTTGGAAATTAGATGTTTAATTCCTAAATAATAAATGGGTTTGAGTACATAAAATTAGTAAATAATATTCAATAATTAAGCCACTAATATTTTGTAAACAAATAGTATTTTTGCCTTTTTTAAAAATAGTACTGAGTGAGAGAAAATGACATAACTTATTTAGATCTATTATAGCTAAGAAAAAATCTTATACTAGAGGAATAGGAGTGGGACACTATCTCAAACTGAGATCTAGAGTTCATTTCTTGATTGCATAAGATCACCAAAAATAGGACACCTTATTATCTAATCATGTAGACCTATTCTTGATGTTATTGTCCAAACTACTCAAAAAGATATGATTTTTTTGGGTTTTGTTCATAGTGTCTATTTGAGCATGTGTACCAAATTTTAGATGCTTGATATTAATGAAACTCCCTATAGAGATGATTCTTCATGTGCTTATGTCTTTTATGTAATTAAATGGAACTTTAGAAAAATAAGGAAAAGGGGTTAGTGTGTAAAGGATATGTTGGATGCACTTTACACCTTATGTGTAAGCACACTAACTACATACCAATACTCTTAGGAGGGATACAACTATATGTAGTTCTCCCATTGAAATTATTGGTGTACTAGTGTGATTAAAATGCAAGTAAATGAAAAATTAGATGTACTTGGAATGACTAGGGACTAGTATGAGGGTTTGAATAAGATTGAAATACTATTGGATGGCTATATGAAGAGAATAAGGATAAGTTCTTGAGTGATCTTACTAGTGTTATTGCTTATCTCTTGTAAATGAGTGCCAACCATCCTAAATAGACTTTAAATGGTATTTAATGATCATGGGTTAAATGAATTCACATTAGGGTGACATGAACTAGGATATAGATCTAGGCAAAAATGATCATTAGAAACTATTTTGTACTTGGATAATATCACTAAAAACTAGACACCCTAGGTTTCATTACTCTTATCCAACTTGGGCACTATTGTCCAGAGGGAATGAGACATGTAAGGATAGATCTAGGCTTGAGAGAGCTTCTTGGGTCTGAAAGGTTTAAGTCTAAAAGGATGTGGATGAGTGAGAATTAGTGAAAGAAGAGCCTAAAAGGGTTGTACAATAAAGTAGGAGGACTTATGGATTGGATGTCATTAGCCATACTCAAGTAACCAAATTTCACATTTTATATGATTACATTTACCCCACCTTTATTCTAGTGATGTTGCAAAGCAAAATACAAATATAAAGGAAAAATAGAAAGTGTACCTTAACTTACTTATGAAGGTAAATATCATGAAGTTATGTGATGTTGGATGTGCCTAGAGAGAGAATGATGTAAAGTGTGAATTTATAATGAAAAATGTAGATTAGATCAATCCTTACTAGATACACTATATCTAAAATAATAATGTACAAAAGCTAGGTAAGAGAGAGAGAGAGGAAGAGAAAGGAATGAATATACCTCACCAGGTATGTGAACCAATATAAAACCTATTGTGATGTTAGATTGTGCTAGGTGTGTGTTGTATCAAAAGTTATATCATTAATAGAGCTAAGTGTACAATTCCTTAGAGTTGGTTCAAGTATGCAAAGGTAGGCCCTTTGGATCCATCATCACTTGCTAAGTGAAGCTAATGAATCATGCACATGTTAATTGATGTTTGGACTATATGTTCAATCCTTTTGAATAGGTGGCTCAATAATACAAAGGATAGATAGTCCTTTGGCTTCATCATTGCCCTATGAAGTGAAGCTATGAAGTGATATTAGTATGGAATATATGTTATATGAAATGGATCCTAAATGCCATGAATGTACTGTAATCTAATAATATTGGCATGGGTATTCAAATGTATGCTAGAAACTAGGTCACTCATCTATTTTAAAAGATGGAAACTAGGCTTGTCTGAGAGCCACTCCAAAACTGGTGCAATATGTTTATATGGAAGCCAACTCAAGAAATTAGGTACTCAATAATTTGAGCTTGTATGAAAGCCAAACCTAAAAAATGATGCAAACCACCTATACATGGAGTAAGGCACACAACTACTAATAATGCTTAGGAAAAAAGAACTAAACTTAGAAGGAGAGGAGGACCAATATGTCACATACATTGCCCCTAATAACTAATGTCTAGAACATGGATTTTGATCTAGAAGTTATATCAACTACCTAATCTAAAATTAGAAGTGAGATCCATCATGTCATTCATGATGCCCCTATATCTAGATTCTCTAAGAAAAATCTATACTAAAACATGTTGAATCTATATTATGTTGTACCGACAAACTTGTGACTAAACTTTCTTTTCTATCTATTTTTGGAAAAACTAATTTTTATATTGTCTAGATAGGAGTGAAAAAAATAGGACTCCCTATTTTTTGGTGATGTAGTCCAACTTTGGCATTGTTGTTTATGGACAAATCTAATGACTGTTCTAGATTCTCTAATGTTTTCTTGGTTTCTTCTATCTGGTCTGATGTCTAGATTCTATTTTAAGTGTTATAAAAATTATTGTTTTGACCACTTAGGAGTTCTGATCTTTGTGACAAAATCCTTGTTTGTTTCCCCCTCTTTTCAGGGTAAGAATAAGTGCCCTACAATGACTACCCTCAAAATAATAAGCCATTCAAGTGTATTAAGATATAAATATACATGGTATAACAATGATAATCAATAAGATATCTTGAGATATAGCAATATAGTATTAATAGATTATTATATCAATAGGGGTATGCCTAGATAGATATAACAATGTAATAACATCTGTAATATACTGAACTGGAATTGAAAGTGTTAGTTTTTAGTTTTTATCAAGGAGGGATGGAGTATGATGTCCATCATGGCATCCAAAAAAGCAAGGAAAATACATGATATAGATCATGGAATTTCAATAATCAAAAAATAAATCAAGCAAACAAGCACTTGGAGCAAGAAGAAAGAAGCATACAAGAGTGGCCAAGGGGCCAAGAAAATAAGGGACATGTGCACATGTCACTCAAACTAGAAAACAAGCATACAAGGCATGTTCAAATGACACATACACATATAATAGAAATAAGCAAGATTGGCATGAGGGCCACAAGTACATAGAAGAGTAAAATAAATGGAAAATGGAAAATTTCCAAAGGTACACATGCATGAATAGAAGCAAAGGACATTGGAAAATGTCCTAAGACACAAATAAGAGATAAGCATGAACTAAAAATACAATCCAATAAGCTATGCTAAGCAAGAAGAGAAAGCATGTAATAATTGGAAAAATAGAATCACATCTAACTAATCAAAGCAATAGTTAAATTATGCAAGACATTTTAGTACAGGACTAAGTATATTCTAAAGAGATATACGAGTGTTCGATACTAGTGAAATGCCTATATAGTAATCTATGTAATCTAGTAAGTAATTTTTAACAACATGATAACTTGGAGTGTATAGTGTATGAATGACAACCTAGATGGTGTAGTCATGTTGAAGATGCCCCCAATTGGTATGTGTATCTCAAATTTAGAAGTAGGATGCTCCCTTGATGGGTAGAGTGAAGTAGTCAAGAATCTAGATGTCACTATACACACTCAAAGAAGATCAAGTGAAGCATGGTATTGTAGATAAATAGACAAACAATAGCATGAAATAAAAAATGTAAGTCCTAGCATAGTAGTAGCAATGTAAAGCATGAATGATGCATACAATTTAAATGTTTTTTATATTTTTGAAATATTTAACTATGTACAATTAGGTAGAAGAAATTATGTATAAGAAATGATAAAAAGAGATTATATACAAGCATGAAAATAAAGTAGCATGTACATGATAATAAAAAAGACTAAGCTAGAGGGGGAAAAGGATCCAAGGATGGATCTTGTTGGGGATGGAAATGGAGGAAAGGGTTATGGCCATCATCAAATGCATCAAGATCATCATCATAATTATCATCATATGCTATAGATGCTAACTTTATGGTGTTATTATGTTGAAGGTGAGCTAAAGGTTGATCTAGTGGTAGAGATGCTAACTTTATTCTGGGATGATTAGTCTTGCTAGTAGATGACTTTAATGGAAGTGGTGGAGCTAGTGTTTCTGGTGGTGCTATAATCTAAGTAATACATTAATCCTGTAGTTTATCTAATATATGTTATAAAGTTTTACATGAATTTGTATCATGGCCTATAATCCAATGAAAAGTATAAAATGGTTTACCATCTTATTGTAATAATCTACTAATAGATCTATGTCATATTTTAGGTAATGTAATCAATCCATATTCAAGTAATATATATAACATAAATTATGGCTGATGTTGTGTGCTACCCACATGAATCTGAATAACTAGATTTATATCCATAGAGGTAACCATGTGAAATATATGTCCCAAGTAATCTATCTATGGTTGTGAGTGTGGATTATATCCTATGACTATAGTGTGATATGATAAAGTGTTGTAGGATGTGGTATGAGAGACTTAAATTCATCTCAGTACTCTCCTAGGTCAATTGGTGTAAATATTAATCCATATACATAGTCATCTATGAGTGTGGTGTTGTATCATCATCTAAAGAAGATTTTGAATCTCTATCCACATCATGTACATAGGGTAACTCAAAATTTACCACAAGGGGTAACTTTGATAAGAGATTATCATCCTCTATAGTAGTGGAAGATGGTACTACTACCAATGTGTCTAAAACTAGTGGAGTAACTATGGAATCAATTAGAACTACTAGTATTACTGTCAATAATGGTGAATGTGTAACATGTGTTAGAAATATGACTGAAGAAGTAATTAGGATGGTTGAAGATGATATGATTGGCAAAATATCTAGAGTTGAAGGTGTGACTATAAGTGAAGTATAATAAGTACTAGTCTCTCAAACCTCATATGTATGTATTTGATCAAGATAAATGCTATGAAGTGGTGGTTTTACTATGAGATATGGTATCCCATCTAGAAAAATAGTCAAAGATGAATCTATAGTTTAATAATACCTAAATGGCTAGTTGTCTATTGGACATGTGTATAGATATTCCTCATGAATAAATTTAATATATCAATGGAGAGCAAAAGGAATGACCCCCATAGTATGTATCTAGGGTCATCTGAGTGAAAGGTTATAGTGGAGAAGACCTGGCATGACCTAAAACTATGTGGAGAGGGTTTTTTATCCCACCATGATATCTAAAGTAATAATTCCCAATGTCTATTAGGGTATATCATCAAACCCTTGAATTTTCTTATATGATTTTTGTATGGATGCTAAATCTATGCCCATGGCCTATAAGAATATGATATTACATATATTTATTCTAGAACCACTATCAACAAGAAATCTCTTGAATGCATTGGTTTTGACTTAAACTTGTATGAATAATGGTAAATTTTGATCAATTACTATATAAGAAGGCATGTCTTCACTATCAAAAGTAATTGCATTCTCTATAGTTTTTAAAGTGTTGACCACTAAAGCAAAATAGGAAGGTTCCAAATCAATAGGCATAGAAGTATAAGTGAGTGCTTGATAAAGAATGTCCTTGAATACATTAGATTTCTAAATTAGTTCTAACATGGAAATCTTAGCTAGAGTGTTTCTCAATTGATCAATAATGTCATATGCCTTGTGCAAATCTACCTATGTAAGAAGGTTGGCCCTGGGATGGGTAGGAATAGCAAGGTGATGGGGCTCCTAGGTAGTTAGAGGAGGCATAGTTGTATGTCGAGTAATATCTCTAATCACATTATATACTATTTGTATAAGAGTAGTAGTAGTTATAGGAGGAGAGTGAAGATAATTGATGGGTTGAGGAGGTGGTGGGACAAAAGGTGTCAGTTGGGCTCTTTGGTGATGGGTAGTGACCTGGGGAAGAGAAAAATGGACCATGAAACATGACTTAGTACTAGGTAGAGGTTCTAAGGGAGGTGATGTAAAATATGTATTAACATATGTAAGAATAACTTGCTTAACATCATCCCATACAATGAAAAATAAGCATGAAATAAAAAGAATGAAACTTTGTACTAACACATGATAGATTTCATCATTCATGTACATTATAGGGCCCATGATGGTTTCCTTATTATTTGCAAAAAATGTAAAAAAAATTGTAAATAAATGAGCAACATTTTTGAAATTTGAGTATGGATGTAAGGTAATATCTCAAGAAGAAAAATGGATGCTAGTACATGCAACTAGGGATTTTCCAAAAAATATTTTTGCAATATATTATGAATTTTTGAAATTGAAATTGAATTTTTGAGCTAAGTATGCAAGATAAAATTCAAAATTATGGGAAAATGCTTGATTTAATGGGACCTAGTAGATGCAACTAGGGTTTTGAGAACAATAATTTTTTGAAAATTACTATGATTTTTTTAAATTTGAAGTGATTTTTTGATTTTAATATGCAACTAAAATTTCATAAAATGATTGGAAAATTACTACAAAATTATTAGGAGCTAGTTGATGCAACTAGGGTTTGAAATAAATTTATTTTAAAATTTACAACAAAATTTCAAAATTTGAGAGGATTTTTATTTTAATATTCAAGAAAAAATTCAGAAATTAATGTGAAAAATCAGCTAAGAATTTACCCTAGAGTTTCCAGGGTTTTTATGCAAAATTCAAAGTGAGTCAGGTTCACCAAATGATTTATTATTTTTTGGAAATTAGATGTTCAATTACTAAATAATAAATGGGTTTGAGTAGATAAAATCAATAAATAATATGCAATAATTAAGCCACTGATTTTGTGTAAATAAATAGTATTTTTTCCTTTTCTAAAAATAGTACTGAGTGAGAGAAAATATGACTTAGTTTATTCTAGGTTGTTATGGCTGAGACAGAGTTTGATACTAGAGGAACAAGATTGGGACACTATCACAAACTGAAATCTAGAGTTTATTTCTTGATTGGATAGGACCATCAAAAATAGGACACCTTATTGTTCATTTTTTTTAGTCATGGTCTTACTGCTATTGTCCAAACTACTCACAAAGATATGATTTTTTTGGGTTTTATTCATAGCATCTGTGTGAGCATGTGTACCAAATTTTAGATCCTCATTGTCATCAAAACTCTTTGTAGAGCTGATTATTTATGTGATTGTGTCTTCTATGCAATTAAATGGAACTTTGGTAAATAGGTAAAAGGGGTTAGTGTGTAAAGGATACACTAGATGCACTCCACACCCCATGTGTAAGCACATTACCTACATACCAATACTCTTAAGAGGGATCAAGCTATATGTAATTATCCCATTAAAGTGATTAGCATAATAGTGTGATGAAAATACAAGTAATTGTGAAACTAGGTGTACTTGGAATGACTAGGGACTAGTATGAGTGTTTGAATAAGCTTGAAATACTGTTGGATGTCTGTATGTAGAGAATAGGGATAAGTGCTTGAGTGATCTTGCTAGTATTCTTGATTCTCTCTTGTAAATGAGTGACAACCCTCCTAAATAAAATTTTAATGGTATTTTATAGGGAATTTAATAATTGTGGGTAAAATGAATTTAGATTAGGTTGACATGAATTAGGATAAGGATCTAGGATAAAATGACCATTAAAACCTATTTTGCACTTAGACAATAACATTAAAAACTAGACACCCTATGTTTCAAGGCTCTTATCTAAATTGGGTGATATTATATAGAGGGAATGAAACTTTAGGGGATGAATTTGGGCATGATAAATTTGCCTAGGTCTAAAAGGGTTAAGTCTGGAAGGCTGTGGATGATTAGGAATCAGTGAAAGAAGAGCCTAAAAGGGTTGCACAAGCAAGTAAAAAGACCTATATATTGGGTGTCATTAGCCATACTCAAGTAACCAAATTTCACATTTTATATGATTACATGTACATACTAATACTCTGAGTAAAGATCAATCCTGATGTAGTTCTTCCCACCTAAGTGTCAGTACAAGTGTAAGTGAATCTATTATGATTATTGACTTGAGTGATTTGAATGTTATTGAGACTATAAATCTGAGTAATCTAAGCTCAGGAATGTTATATATGGTTGTATAAATAAGTAGGTAAGAATAAGGATTGATAGCCTTAATTATACATAACTTATTCTAAGTTTTTATGTGTGATTTGCATTCCATCCCCATTTAGTGGCTAGAGGCTGAAATTCATGTATATATATTGTTTTGATGTTTGTGCAGGTGTTAAAAGAGGTCTAGCCCAACCCTAGGTAGTCTTATATTTGAAAATATATAATTGGTGGGAAAAGGATGGAAAAGATAATACCATCAAAATCAAGACACTAGTGCCATGTGGTGATATTTTCCCTATCATGGTATTATTGTCCAGGTGGTAGAACCTGAGGTATGAAGGGCTAAGGTGTTAGAATGAGAGTCTGAGACTACCTTAAAGATGTTTAAGGATGCTTTTAGCCTACACAAAGATTGACTAAATATGATAATATGCCCTATGATATGTATAGGGCTAATATAGGGATAACTCATCTCAAGTAGCACTCTCAGCACCCAAATCTCACTTTTAGGTGATTACAAACATTATATTACAAAATGTGGAAATGTTTAAATTAGAAATATCCATATGAAGAATTAAATATCTTATTTAGAAAATAAAGTCATTTTTTCATAGGTATAGTGAATTTAGGGAGAATGATATGTCGTATATTTGGTATTATTTAATTAAATTTTCCTTAAAATATTATACAAAGACTTAACCCCTATGGAGACCCTATTATATTATGTTTTGAAAATAGAATTAAGTAGGTTTATTATTAATGTTTATTACTTAGTTGTAAGTTTTAAAAGGGTGGTGGTCATCTTAAATACTCATTAATTCATTACTTATATTGTATACTTATACCATTAATTAACCAAAAAAATGGAAATCAGGTTATAATATTACTAAATCATTATGAACTTGTGAGTGAGAGCCTATTCTTACTCACATGATCATAATGAGCTAGGCCAAAAAATAGTATTTTTATGTAAATATTAAGCCATTAAAAGCATAGGATTCTTAATAAATTATAATAACATTTAATTATTATTTTGATATACATTGTATTACAAAATGTGGAAATGTTTAAATTGGTAATATCCAAATGAAGAATTAAATATCTTATTTAACACATCAAGTCATTTTTTCATAGGTATAGTTAATTTATGGAGAGTATGATGTCATATATTTGGTGTTATTTAATTAAATTTTCCTTAAATTATTATACAAAGACTTAGCCCCTGTGGAGACCCTATTATATTATGTTTTGAAAATAGAATTAAGTAGGTTTATTATTAATCTTTATTACTCAAATCTCATTTTTAGGTGATTACAAAAAATTTATTACAAAATGTGGAAATGTTTAAATTGGAAATATCTAGATGAAGATTTAAATATTTTATTTAGCACATCAAGTCATTTTTTCATAGGTATAATGAATTTAAGGAGAGTAGCATGTCGTATATTTGGTATTATTTAATTAAATTTTCCTTAAAATATTATAAAAAGACTTAACTCCTATGGAGACCCTATTATATTATGTTTTTAAAATATAATTAAGTAGGTTTATTATTAATGTTTATTAATCAAATCTCATTTTTAGGTGATTACAAACATTGTATTACAAAATGTGGAAATGTTTAAATTGTAGATATCTAGATGAAGAATTAAATATCTTATTTAACACATCAAGTCATTTTTTCATAGGTATAATGAATTTAAGGAGAGTAGCATGTCGTATATTTGGTATTATTTAATTAAATTTTCCTTAAAATATTATACAAATACTTAACCCCTGTGGAGACCCTATTATATTATGTTTTTAAAATAGAATTAAGTAGGTTTATTATTAATGTTTATTACTCAAATCTCATTTTTAGGTGATTACAAACATTGTATTACGAAATGAGGAAATGTTTAAATTGGAAATATTCAAATGAAGAATTAAATATCTTATTTATCACATCAAGTCATTTTTTCATAGGTATAATGAATTTAGGGAGAGTAGTATGTCATATATTTGGTATTATTTTATTAAATTTTCCTTAAAATATTATACAAAGACTTAACCCCTGTGGAGACCCTATTATATTATGTTTTGAAAATAGAATTAAGTATTTTTATTATTAATGTTTATTACTCAAATCTCATTTTTAGGTGATTACAAACATTGTATTACAAAATGTGGAAATGTTTAAATTGGAAATATTCAAATGAAGAATTAAATATCTTATTTATCACATCAAGTCATTTTTTCATAGGTATAATGAATTTAGGGAGAGTAGCATGTCATATATTTGGTATTATTTTATTAAATTTTCCTTAAAATATTATACAAAGACTTAACCCCTGTGGAGACCCTATTATATTATGTTTTGAAAATTTAAAAAAAAAATGAAAATTAGGTTATAATATCACTAAATCATTATGACCCTGTGAGTGAGAGCCTATTCTTACTCACATGATCATAATGAGCTAAGCCAAAAAAATAGTATTTTTATGTAAATATTAAGTCATTAAAAGCATAGAATTCTTAATAAATTTTAATAACATTTATTATTATTCTGATATACATATATATGAATGAAATTATTTTGAAGTTATGAACTAGTTAATAGAATGGGATTAGGACTAAGTCTAAATCAGACCTATGGGTTTATATCTACTAATTTTTATTTGTATATTAAATCTAGTATATAAAAATTAACATTATATTTTAAATAACTTTAAATTATTACTCAAATTATTATTACAAGTTATTGAAACATGTAACTTTTGCATATAGCTACCATTTTTCTTTGAAAAAATATGATTTTATTTAAAACTGACAATGGCTTTTAGATGTGATTGTGTGTGAATGCTTATGACACAGAATTAGAAATTATTTTGAATTTGATTGTGATTTTAAATTATATATGAATGGAAACTATCACATTATTTTTGATGTATTATTTGTATAAAATAGTGAGCATGAAAAACCAATATGAATTATGCTGACACTATACTAGTTCTGATTGTGTGATTTCTATGAGGTCTTTTTGTAATATTCCTTCATATTATGAGTTGATTTATTTTATCAATTTTATTGATTATTATGGGATAATGAGGAACATGTAAGGATCCTAATAGTGATTATTGTTACTTGTATTTTCACCCTTTGAGGATATACCTAATATTTCCTCATCCAAGTGGCACAATGGAAACACCTCTAGGTGTGTGGGTAACCTAAGGATGAGGTGAATCTCTAGATAAGATTATCTCCCTTGATGTACCACTTTGGATCACAACTACACCTAAAATTTAGAGGGGGAAGGGAAAGAGATAATTAAAAGTAAATTATTCTAAGGGAGGTGATACACCAAATAAGATGATGAATTCCAACAAGTAACATGTTACACATGAGAACAAAGGACTAACCAAACATACACTCCTTCAATCTACAACTTCTCACATCAATGTTATATTATGAGGTTATGCATGAATGTGCAAAGCTAGGAGAAGTAGACAAGAGAGATTAAATGGAACTAGTGAATAGACTAACTCACTCAATCCTTGATATTTCCTAGAAAACTTCACATGCCCTACAAGAATAAGCTTTCCAACTACAAATATTATGAAAGAATGAGACAACATGCTAAGGAATCCATAGTCTTCACTTAGAAAGATAAAACATTCAAGTATAAAAAAATAATAATAGTTATAAATAGGTAAAAATTAGTAGTATTATTAATCAAATGGTATGAAAATGAGTAGGGATTTACCATACTCATGTGGAGCATAAGTTATAATGGCCAAAATGGCTAGTTGTTCTAGAACTTGAGAGAGAGAAAAGAAGAGAGAAATCCAAGGGTCACAAGGACACTTGTTAAGCTCATAAAATTTTTTAATTATGCATGATAAAAATATATGGGACAAATAGTACAAGGTTAAAAGGAATTAGTGGCTATCCAAGTTATCAAACTCTTGCAAAGTGGCATAAAATTCTCTTAACTAGTTCATAAAACTACCTTCATGATTTGGGATTTTTGAACACATAATAACTAAATAAGAATAGGTAAAATGATTTTAATGAAGGGTAAATATTTCATAAATTCCTTTCCTTTCATTGGTTGTAGTCTTTTTTCCTCTGTAATCATTTAAAAGTGAGCCATCATCATCTACAGTCCAAAAAACTCCTCTTTCATGCACCCTACACACTTGGCCTAAATTTTGGCTTGAATTTTACATGAAAATATATGGGTGGGATTGGATGAAAATTTTAAATACCATTATTAGCCTTATAATCATCAGGAACACCTTAAAATCACTTCACTTAAAGTTTTCCACCCTTCTCACTAGCTTGACCACTATGATAGTTTTGACTGGCTAAGATGAAGCACTTAGTTAAGGTAATTAGGAGTTATTAAAAGGAATTAAATTTTAATTTTAAGTTATATTATGTCCTAAAATTCCCTCCCATGTGATTAACATATCTTGAAACTTCCTACAACTTGTACAATACATAAAACTATCAATAAAAGCCTTTTTTATACTCCATTTGTACAATTTCATACATCTCAAAAGTATGGAAGGGAGCCTAAGTGAGACTTATATAAGTTTAAATCATAATCCTATTAAAAATGGTATATTATAGTATCTATCCAACTCCATTTATCTAAATTGATCACTAGCAAGGGTTGAAGAGGGTTATGAGCAGTTTAACCTCTTAAGCATTATTCATAAAAATGGGACATTGAATTTTCTAAAAAATTACACTATAAATTAGTATATTACCCTTGATAAATCCTATAAAATTCCATAAAATCCATTGAAAGTCTCATTAAAGGTAAAAGCATTTGAATCTCTCCTATCAAGCTCTTTCCTCCTTTTTCATATGCCTGATGTTGCTTTTGGACCAAAAAATAACTCCTTATGTTTCCTCTATTTTTATTTGAAACATCTTATTTTACCCTAAGAACATGTTTAAATCCATTTTATTATTCAATTAATCTTATAAATAAGTTTGATTCTCTATTTGGATTTGGCCTAGAACCTTGTTTATTAGGCCTGACTATAACCCATGTGGTCTAGGCCATTAAAATAAGATTATTTTAATTATACCATATTTAAAAATTATATAATGGATCTAAAAACATGACACAAACCATTATAATTATCATCTCATGATATAATTAAAAATGGCCCTTCATTAGGACTATAGGCATAACCATGCCTAATGTGCTTGACTATAACTCCTAAAGGGTTAGACATTCCTATTGAAAATCCTCCTTATTTTATTGATTTACCATGTTTTTATATGTTTATTACATATTATTTAACCTTCTTTAAAATTTAAACCATATCCTAAAGAGTCTTTTTGTGTCCATTTCCTAAAACTGCTAGGGTTTGCATCGAAGGGGAAGTACCCTCTATCTGAGACAAATTAGAGGCTAATTCCCCTATTTTCTCAATAAAAATTAATATTATAGGTCCTTAATAAATTTTTAAAGGTTTTATACACAATTTTTTAGATCTTAACCAAGTAATTTGACCTTTCAAAAGCCTTGAGACCCAAGACAGACTGTATAGAAAAACACTGTGTAGTGTTCCTCATGTGAACTATGTGCTATAGGTTAACATTCCTTTATTTTATTGTTTTATATAATGATAAATCCATAATAATATAATTATCATATTTACATGAAATATCATCTCCATTTTTTTCTCCAATCTTCCACATGCTCTCTACACTCCTACCTAATCAAGACTGAATGTGTTACCCTAACTGTGTCCTACTCTTTTGGCATCATACCTGTAAGTGAAAATTGATTAGATGTTGTTTATAGTTTCATGTGAATATTTATATATTAAAATTTAAATTGGTGATTTTTTTGACCTACTCATACCATATTGAGTTGAGTCCATGCCAAGAACATCAACTTTTCTACTCTCTACCCCTCACAATCAACTACAGTTGACTGTGTGGGGTTTGTATATGCCTTACATCTCATTTAGTCCTTGAATACAAGAAATAAATACTTCTTTAAAATATACATGATCATATACCTATGATTTTAACTTATTCATAATGATTGAAACATACCAATCACCAAAGAACCATCTCCCTCTAGCTCACTATTTCATACAGTCACGCATTTAGTTTTAGGTGTATGCTTCAAAGTTTAAGACATATGTAGGTATAATTATCCTTTGGTCATAATTTTTGGAGACTCTCCTTGAATATTTACATTAAAATATCACTTATTTATACTTTTATTAACTATGAATGGGATAAAACATCACATACTTACTATGCTTTAGCCACTATTTATCTCATTCACTTCCAACTGACTATATGAGAGTCTCAAGGCTTGGTGAAAATCTTACAATTATAAATTATGATATGATATTTTGATAATCCTTTAAAAAATCTAGTCAAGTTTTCAAGGTAGGTTTCTAGGTCTATAGACTCACAATCTTCTAAATTTACCTTAAGTATATATAGGCACCTACAAGCAAGCTGTAGGTGGACATTTTGTGGTGGAAGAGACCTGTAGATGCTAAAATAAGGCAAAACATAGTATAAAATTATTATTTAGGTGACCATTTTTCTCCTTGAAAAACCTTTTCAATCAATGAGGTAATCTACACATGAATATATGCCTTAGACTATCAACTTAGAAAACAAAGTTGCTTAAAGGCTCAAATTCATGTAGATGTTACTGACTGTAATAAGTGCATAAAAGTCATTTTTTAGGCCTTTCAATGACTATATTCCCTTGGTTATATTCCCATAAAACATTTCCAAGTACATTTATTTGCTAGATTCTAAAATATTAGCACATTAAGAGGTTAAAAAGTCATTGACAACATTGTAACAAGATATCAATGAAACCTTGAAGAACTATGTTTTACAATTTCAAGGGAAAGGGTCCTGAATACTATAGTCATCTTCTTGAATGTGGATTTCAACTTTTTTAGTAGTCTAGACTTCTTGGAATGTATGTTATGATCTTTTTTACATGTTATAACTTCAATAAGGGATTCATTATTTGTTTTGACACCTATATACAAGTACCTCTACTCTTTGTCAAGCCACCTATAGGTGAGCAAAATCATGCATACATGTAGTGGTATAGGATGATAGGTAGTGTGAATTATCTATAGCTTTCAAAGATTATTAGAATAATATTAAGCATGAAAAAACTAAATCCTTTCATATCAAGGATCTAGCTCAGTCTAAACTCCTCAACATGAAATTCCTCATGTGGACACCTGTAGATGCACATTAATGGTTGCTTGACTATATTTTCTTGCATATGATTATGATTCCATTGAGATATACCTTGGGAAAGGATATTTAGAGGTTAAATTGACCAAGATAACATGGAATAATTTAAACCAAAACATATTCACCCTCTAATACCACCATCAAAATAAGAAAATCCTTTAAATGGTGAAAAAACTAGCTATTACACAGAAAAGTGCTCCCTCCTATAACCTAAGATGATTAGAATATCAAAACAACTTTAACTAATAAAACAAACATGAAGATAATTAGAGAAGGAGGGTAACATTATCTAGAATCAACTTCAGTAATTGGTTTATATGGACTTACCAAAAATGAAGCAAAACCTATAGGGTAAATGAAACAACAAACATAAAAGCATAGTCAACTTCATGAGGATGGTTCATAAATCACATGATATAATTATTCAAAATATTGTAATTAAAATTAATGTCTTTGATTACAATACCACCTTCTAAAATAATTTGTCCTAAAACCTCTTTAACTGTCCATACTAATCATGAACTTGAAGACTGCTTTTGCTTGCCAAGAAGGGTGAAAAAGGATAAGAATGGTTTTAGCCCAATTTTCACACTTTCATAGAAATTAAAACATGTATTTTAGCTTTGGTAATCTGAATATAAATTCCATGATCTTCTCCCATGTGTCACACTTCCCCATGGGTTGTACAAATGCCAAACTCACCTTTTTTCCCAAGAAAACTACTCTTTCTTCTGAAATACCTACCACTTTCAGTTACCAACAATTTATTAAGACATGTGAGGAAACATGGCATGTGACATAACCTTTTTTAACCTTCACACTTCCCAAGTAATCCATACAAGTCATTAAATGCCCCCTTTTTTACCTCAAAATGACTTCTAAGACTGAAAAGATTTAACAAACTAAGGACCAAGGCCAATATAACATTAAATGACATCCATTAACCTATAATACACCTTTATAAATAATATATTAGACCCATAAACACTTAAAAGTCAAGTTTTTACCTATAGGGGTCCTAACTTGACCTAAATTGAAATTTGGTCAACAATGATCACTCATAATTAGATAAAAATAATGGAAAAGATAAATATGTATAGTAGAGAGTATGGATAATGTGGACTATGACCCGGATGTGAAATACAATAATACTATAAAAATTATTTGGCCAAATTAATTTTATAGTTTTATACATTATCAATCCATAATACATTCCAGTTTGCATGTTTTCTTGAAGTCATATTAGATAGAAGCATACCTAAAGTTTGCATGAATACATGTATTTAATAGTGATTGTACTTTCACATGTGATTATTGTATGGTTTTGGACACTTACATCATTATTATATTCCCCTTTTTCAAGGGTAGGACCACTCCCAATAAGGAACTGTGAGAGAGACTGATAGTTTTTGGTTGGAAGTAAAGCACCCAGATGATGCTCTCCCTCTCTATAGCTAGATCAAAACCTATAGTTATACATAATCATGGATAATATTATTATTTCATGGGTTGTAATATTTTACCATTTTAATTAAAATTACTTTATTTAATTGTTATACATAGTAATGGGCACTTTTATGAATGTAAATTCATTATTTATTATATTATATCTCATCAGTGGGAACAATTAATTAATGTGAATGATATATTATGTTGTGATACCTTTTTATAATGTTGTTATATATTTATTATTTTAATATTGTATTGATTTGAATCTAATTATTGAATCAATAAAATATCACACCTTATTTCTATATATGTGTATTGTTAAGTAATCTTATGGGTTGATAAAAAATTTATAACCTTAAAAGGGATTAATGCAATAAATGTGTATTTATGGATAACAATGACATTTATAATGATTTATGATTATTATATATTATTTAATTTAGCATTAAAAAAAAACTTATGAATTAAGTTGTATAATTTATAATATTACATGTTTGGTACATATGCAAATGATAGTTAATTAGAATAATAGAAGTTAGTATTGGTTAAGTAAAAAATAGTATAATTTCTAAATTTAAACTAATTGGGATTTAACATGTGGTATAAAATTATAGGTTTAAACACTTAGATATAATGAATCCATTAATTCTAAACTAATTATTCTCATTTATAGAAAGAGAACATGGTGTGTGAAAGATTAAATGTTGAGGGAACATATAATCAAGATTGACAACCTAATCGCAACCAACTAGAACATAGGACATAATTATAGCCTTATAACAAGATGTACGTGGAAATGATGAAGAATAATATAAATAATAACTTTATTAACAACAATTTGATCAATAAGGGATCCAAAAACAAGATCATGTTGAAGATAAGTAAGATATAAGAGTGCAAGTGGCTACAAAGCTTACATGTGATATGAAGAAGTTGAATCCACATAAGTTTGATGGAATGTTTTTTGGTCATGGAGCTAATTTTTTTCTCAAAAAAATTGATAATTATTTCAAAAATTGAAATTAATATGAGGTGATCAAAGTGGTATGGGGAGCATACCAACTTGATGGTGAAGCAATACCCTAGTGGGTCAAGAAAAAGATGGAAATGGGTATTGATTCCACTGCCACCACATTGAATCATTTTTTAATTTCATTAAAGGTAAGGTGGATTCTATAACTTTAATTTGACTATAATTTTATATATCTTTAAAATATAAAGCAAGGATAATAATATTTAATAGAATATTGGGACTAGTTTACAAAACTTCTCAAGTATGTGCCCCAATATCAAAAGGATGAACACTTTTAGATTATAAATTTAATCATGGATCTAAGGCCATAAATTATTTTTGAGGTGGATTAGATGGACCTAGTTAAATGGATCAGGTTTTTGAGGAATCCATTAAGCAAGATAAAAATCTCAAATCACTTTTATAAGTTAGAGACAAGTATAAAAATAAGTTCAATGTGATGAAAAATTCTTTCAAAGACTAAGAATTGGAAGTGTAATTTTAATTCTAAAAATATATTCAATAATTTGAATTCAAGGTTTAAAAATGCTTTAGGGAATAATAAACCAAGTAATGAATTTAAGGGAACAAAGGAGGTAAAAAACTAGAAATAAAATTAGTGCATGGTGGATGTTGCACATGTGGCGGAGATCACTATGCAAAGTACTATCCTGAGTGGAAGATAGGAAGTAAATTCAATAATCCTTCAATACCATCCTCATAGCAGGGAACCTTATAATAGTGAATTCATGAAACTATTAAAAATTATCAAGATAATTTTTAGGCCTTTCCAATTGAGGTGTTTATTAATTTTATTTGAAATTATATTTTGATCTATATAGATACTATAGCCACTAAATTTTTTATTTATCCTAGTATGATAAATAAAATACCTAGGAAAGTTGGACATATGGAAAATGCATGGATTATGTAGTATGGAGGTCAGTCTAGGGTCAAAGTAGATAAATTATTGGCTGAATTAGAGGATAAATTACCTAATTTCACCACCATAGTATAATTTTATGTAACTCTTTGAGGGTCATATGATGTGATCTAAGGAGTTAATTAGATTTGTAAGCACAAAGAAAAGGTTGATTGATTCATAAATAAGGTTGAATGCTTGGATGATTTTGGAAATCAAAGAAAAAGCCAAGGTGAAAAGGAGTTAAATTTAAGGAAGATTGTTAAAAATCATTTAAATAAGATTCAGAAGAAAGGAAATCAGGTGTGCATGGTAAAAAATAGATGAGCTTAAAGAATATAAATATCCCACCTTTGAGAACTATCCCTTTTTATGGGATTTTTAGTATCTTTTTATGGAAGATTTATCTGGACTACCTCCCAAAATAGAAATTTATTTCACTATTGATATCATTCTAAGATATAAGACTCAATCTAATTCACCCTATAGGATGACAAAAATAGGAGTTATTCAAACTAAAATCCCAATTTCATGAGATGTTATCCAAAGGGTTAATTCAGCTAGTTGCTTCACCATGGGGTGAACTTTTGACATTTATGAAGAATAAGGATGGGAATATTAGTATATGTATAGACTAATATATGTTAAATAATGCAACCATCAAGAATAAGTATCCATCACCTTTTATTGGTGATATTTTTAATCAAATGTGAGGTGTAATGGAATTTTCTAATATTGACCTTAGAGAAGGGTACCATCAATTCAGAATCAAGGAGGAAGATATTCCTAAAACTTCTTTTAGCATAAGGTATGGGACTATGAATTCATGTTTCTTTCATTTTAACTAATGAATGCACCTGTAGCATTCATTAATCTCATAAGTGTGTTTAGGTATTGCCTAGATCAAATTTTTATCATCTTACTAGATGATATCTATTCCAAGAGAAAGGAAGAGCATGTTGAGAACTTTCATCTAGTTTTTTAATGCTTGTGGAAACATAAGATATATGCAAATTTGCTTAAGTGTGCCTTCTTTTAGAAAAAGGTGTAATACTTAGGTTGTATAATTTTATAAAAATGTATATTTTTGGATTTTATGAAGATAAAATACATCATGGAATGACAAGACCCAAATTTGTTCACAAGGTACATAATTTTATGGTTTTCATAGGGTATTATAGGAAATTTGTACCTATTTTTTTCTAGATAGCTAACCCAATCACCTCTTTGTAATAAAAATAATAGTGTTTTATGTGGAGTAACAAGTGTGAATAATTCTTTTAGACTCTAAAGTAGAGGCTTAATTTTACAAAAGTATTGTGTTTTAAGATCCTAATGGCCATTTTTTTGGGTAACATACACTTCTAGGGATGACCTATATGGAGTATTGATGCAAGAAGGCTCAGTAGTAGTATATGAGTCTAGGAAATTAAAGCCTTATGAGGATAATTATATTCCACATGATTTTTTATTGGCATTAATAGTGCATAATTTACAATTTTAGATGCATTATTTTTGGGTAAACCATTTGATCTCAATAAATATAATCCAGGGATCAAGTATATCTTCACGCAACTAATTATGAATGTGTGGTAAAGACATTGGTTAGAGTTATTGTATGATTATGATCTAATATCAAATATATAAATGGTAAAGGGAATAAGGTTGTAGATTCTCTTAACCATAGAAGGTACATAGAAACAATGGATATAATCATAGTTACCTTTCGAGATCAAGTTTTGTTATTCTCTCAAAGAGATGAATTTTATGTGTAGATCAAGAAAGCTTTGACATTAAATCTTCAAGATCATAGGTATGAAGGATTTTAGTTTTAAAATGATGTAATCTTGAGATTCAATGGGATAATGTATGTTATAGATAGATAAAACTTTAGAGTTTCCATGCTTAAGGAATTACATAATACTCCTTATTTGGGTGATTCAAGAGTAATCAAGCTTATGGTTGAGTTGAAACCATTATACTTATGTAAGGGAATTAAGAAATATAAAATTGATTTTGTGTCTATATGTTTTTAATTCTAATGATTAAAATCAAAACATGTACATCATAATAGGTTGTTTTACTCACATGACTTTCCATAATAAAAGTGGTGATTCAACAGTATGGAATTTGTCCAAGGGCTACCCATGTCAAGGAATATACATGATATGAGCTTGATGGTAGTTGATAAACTCACCAAAGTGGTACATTTTATTCCTATACATTTAATTGATGATAAAATAGTGTTAGAAAAAGTTTTGTGCATAATATTTTAAAGTTGCATGCTTTTTATGAGAAAATCATTTTAGATAGAGATCCTCGCATCACTTCTAGGTTTTGAAAAACCTTAAATGCAACTTCTAGGACTCTACTTAATTCAATATAGTCTATCATCCTAAAATAAATGGTAAAAATTAAAGGGTAAATTAGGTTGGAGGACCTTTTTAGAATGTATGTCATGGATAACCAATATGAGTGGAAATAATATCTTCAAGTAGTTAAGTTTTCCTATAATAACTCTTTTGATTCAACTTTAAAAATGGCATCATTTGAGTCTTTGTATGGAATAAAATGTATAACACCTATAAAATAGGATGGATTACAATATATATATTGGTTTTTTGACCTAATTTTATTTATGAAATAGAATAATAGGTGAAACTAGTTAGGTAAAGTTTGGTTAAGGCCAATGATAGGTAGAAAAGCTATGTTGATCTAAAAATAACAGCAAGGTGATTCTTAGTTGGAGATTAAAAAATGCATGTTAAACCTCAAAATATCTCTATTAAATTTTAAAAATCAGCCAAATTAGCACATATATATAGGACCTTATAAAGTTATATAATTTATTAACCATGTTGCATACAAACATTTTTTACTGCCATCTTTAGCACAAAATCATAATATTTTTCATGTATCCAATTTGAATAAATATTTGGCTAATACTTGGAATGAAATTTATTGGAATGCATTATATTTTATATATTTAGGGATGGTAACAATATAACTAATCATAATACTTGAAACACATAAACACAACTTGCATAATAGATAAGTATCTTAATACAAGGTCCAATGGAACTAGTATTCTAAAGATAGTGCCACTTAGGAGGGTTAAGATAAATTTATTAGGTTGTTTCCTCATTTATTTGTTTGATATATTCTATTAAGATATTTACATTTTTAGACTATTAATTTTTTTATAATAATGTCATCAATATGATGACCTATTTAATGGGAGGATGATGTTATATCATGTCCCAACTTTAACAAATAGTGTTTATTTGTTACTAAGGATTAATTATAATTATGGTTTATGTAGAATACATGGACATATTTTGATTTATTAGTTTACTAGGAATATTGAATTTTTATATTCTAAATATCTAGTTTTTAATACCTTTATTTACCAATTAATGTATAAAATAGCATTTTACATTTATGCATATTAACATGAGATATAATGGTATTATTATCATTTATTGTTAGTGATTTTACAGTTATAATCATATAAGTGGATTAACTAATTTTCTTGTCTAATGTGCATGTGGTAAATATTTCAACATCATTTAGTGAAAAATAAGGAGAGAATCATAGGGAGAGGGAGGTAGGTCATGAATGTTGAAAGTGCGTATAACCTACTAAAAATTGCCATCATACACTATCACCAAGTTATTTTCTTGATTGTTTAAGTTTTCATTTCAATTTCATAGTGAGAGTATTTGAATTCATACTTTATTATTAGTATTAGTTGACTTTTTTTTATGATGGTATTACTATCATATCATAGTAATTAAGGATGTTTAACTATCTCATTTGAGTATTGACTTGTCATGCATACGTATTTATTGCATGTTTTTATCCTTATGATTTATTGACAGTTCATTCATTTATTTATTTGTCTACATATGGTAATACTATTTTTGATATTCTTTATTATGAATGGATTTGATTGAGTAACTTTTACTGCATCCTTATTTATATATGCATTAAATAAATCTCAAGGAGTAATAATCTTCCTAGTTAATAATATGTAAGATATAATAACCACTTAATGGTCTTGGAAAAATTATTTGATTAATTAAAAAATATGTGTATTTTATACTCTATGTTTTTGGAACCTTAGGAAGAGATAATAAATCATAAATGGTATGTTAATATGAGATTAATGCATTATTATTTATTAATCTCCATTGAACTTAGATCAAAGTGGTGAATTAGTGGCATATGGGTTAATTTGTTTGAAAAGCCACTTTTTAGTGGAAAATTTTGATCAAGTTTCATTAAATTTAGTGTGGGACATGGATAAGCACTTGAGTTAAAAGGTAAATAAATGATTTGGTTTTCATTTTCACTGGCAAGTCAACAAAACTTTGTTGAAGTGATATGGATCTATTTTGGTTGAAAACCTAAATGGGGACCTCACTGCCATTATTTTGAGCCCATTTTTAGGTCATTATTAGAATCTACATAAAATAATAATGGCATAAATTAGTGAGGATTTATAAATTAGAGTTATGAGTTTTTTTGAATTCTTACATGATTTTAGTTTAGGAGTTTGTGGTGGAAAAATTAATGAAGAATCATGCATGTGTATAGTGGGTTATGGTGGTCATAGAGGATGGAACTAAAATATAAAGATTAGAAGGAATGATCCAAAACTAAAAATCTTTGGTTGAAAGATAATTTAAGAAACAAGAACAACATAATTATAATACTGCTATCTCTGAGAAGAGATGTTTTATTGATCAAATTTGTAGATCCAAACATATGCCTATCTCTGAAAAGAGATGTCTGATATCCAATTTGGGTTAGATCTTCATTTATACACATTTAAGCATGGGATATACTAAGAGGAGGGGGTGAATTAATATATCATAAATCTTATAAATTTTCCCTTAATCAAATTCCACTTTAACATACATTCAAGATATGCAATAAAACTAAAATAATAAACACCACAAAAGATAGAGAGACACTAGATTTAACATGGAAACCCAATGTGGGAAAAACCATAGAGAATAATCTCAAGTATATGAATGAGCACCAACTCAAACTAAAATATTCACAAGCACCAACTTGCACGAGCACCAACCCATTTTTTGAGCACCAACACAACAACCATTCATGAGCACCAACCCACAAGAGCACCAACCCCTTTGCTGATCACCAACACATCAACATTTCATGAGAACCAACCCACAAGAGCACCAAACCCTTTGTTTAGCACCAAAACAACAATAATTCATGAGCACCAACCCACAAGAGCACCAACCCCTTTTTTGAGCACCAACATAGCAACAATTCATGATCACCAACCCACAGGAGCACCAACACCTTTGTTGAGCACCAACATAGAAATAATTCATGAGCACCAACCCATAGGAGCACCAACCCATAGGAGCACCAATCCATTTGTGTATACCACACAACTATCTCTCAATGATGTTATCTCAACAAATGATAGTTCATTACAATATCTCTTTCCTTTCTCACCTTTGCTCTTCTAAGCTAGATATAACAAATACAAATCATACTCATGTCTCACTACTCTTCTAAGTTAGATATTACTATCTCAAATCAAACTCTATCTCACATATTACAAATGGCTTCTCAAGCCTTTATTTATAGCTTTCCAAATGACCTTTGGGCTTCCCCCTTTGTGACCCTTCAATCCTCATGGAAAATCATGCCAAACTTGCATGACCCTTCATATCCTTGCATTTGACAAGTCATGTGGTGACCCTTCATAAGAAAAAGCATCCTTTCCTCTTTTGTCTTTATCTTGGTGACATTTTGTATTCCTCAAAGTTTCCCTTCATGAGAAATTGTGCCCTTCCTCTTTTGTCTTCACTTGGTGACTCTTGGAATTCCCCAAGATGACTCTTCATGGGAAAATGCATCCCATTCTTCTTTTGTCTTTACCCCATGACTTCTCCATGGTCCCTTCTTTTGTCTTATATGAAACCAAAAATATATTCATTAATATTAAATAAATATTAACACACATTAGCCAAGGTATAACTATCATTAAATGCAATGGGGCCTTTATCACCAATAATGCTAGACCTTTGACATCAATGACAATATTTCCAATAATCTCCCCCTTTGTCATTGATTGTAACCTCAATCTTGAAACTACCACATATTGAAACCTACACATATTTCCATCTGAAAACATACAGTAACTCCCCATTACTATAGTAACTTGTACTTGTTCCTTGTACCTATTTTTGCACCTATACTTTTACCTTTTAATCTTCCCCTTTGACATCAATGGCATAGGGACTACCTAGAGCTAACACTTAGCTCCACCTCAGCTGATGATGAACCTTAATGGTAGGAAGTAATACAAATTAATCCCAACTCCTCTTGTAGATCTTTGAATGTGCCCTTTGATCGTGCCTTTGAGAAGATATCTGATAATACATATAAATTGTTGCCTATCCTTTGATCATCTACAATCAACTCATTTGAATATTTTATTCTAATATCACAACCTTCTACATAAAAATTTAATGTGTATCTCTGATCACATATTTTACTTACACTCAATAGATTATGCTTAAGGCCTTTTACATACAAAACATTCTTAGTCTTGGTTCTACCATTATCCAAACTCATAGTACCTTTTTTGGCTATCTTGGTAGTGGTTTTATCTCTAAATTTCACTGTGCCACCATTGATATTCTTTAGAGTTATGAACATAATCTTTTCTCTTGTCATATGCCTCAAACATCTGCTATCAACAAACCATGGCTGATCTTCATCTCTTACATGCAAAGTTGTCTGAAGCAACATAAAATCTTTAGGTTGTTTCTTCTACCATGAACATGTCTGAACCTTCTTGATGAATGAAGCCTTGAAAATCTAGTCCTTCTTGACTAACTTGAACATGCTTCTATAGTACTGAGCTATGTGTCTAAAGTTGTTACACTTGTGACATATTATGGCCTCTTCATCAAAGCTTGATAGAGGAGCAAAAGAGTTGTAGCTTCTACTTGACTCTACATGATTTTCCTTCTCTTTATTTCTAAAACTGTTAGCTCTTTTTTGGCATTCTACTTTCTTATGACCATATCCATTACAATAAAAATAGTAACCATAGAAATAAGACCTATCTATGTATCTCTGACCTGATTTCCTTTTGTAGATTTGTTCCCTCCAGCCTTCTTTGTTTGAAATGTCCTCTATATTCTTCACTTCTTCCCTTTTTGTTTCCTCTTTTGTAAGAGCTTCAACATAGCTCTTTTTATTTTCAAATCCAATACCTATCTTATCTGAATTTGAATTTTGACTTTCTAATATCTTATTCAATATGTTAGTGCTATCCTCAAATTTTGAATCAATAACTACTTTATCAATATCTTCTTTTAAAGAGGTAATTTCAATAACATACCTTTCACATTCTTTTCTTACTTCTTACAATTATGCTATTATATCTTTTTCATTCCTTTTAGCTTCTTCAAAGTGTGTTGTTAGATCATCAATTATTTCCTTTAACTCCTTTTCATTTTGCTTGATCTGGTGCTTTAATATTTGATTCTTCTTCTCAACAGCTTCTAACTCTTCTAAGGCACAAATGAGTTCTCCTTCTAGATTCACTTCAGATTCATCCTATTCTTATTCTTGATCATCTGTACTTTTGCTTACAGAGGCATCTTCATGTATGGCCATGAATATCTTCTTCTTCTGAATTGTTGACTCCACTATCTTCAGCTAAGCTAGGATCTTTAGAATACAAGCTCTTCTTCTTGAATTTATGTTTGAAATTCTTCTTGTAAGTATACTTTTCTTCATCATCATCATCATTACCCTTATTTGTAAATTTATCTAAAAAGTGTCCAATCTTTTCACAATTAAAACATTTAAAAGGTAATTTTCCTTGATATTTACCTATTCCCCTTTTCGGCTTGTGAATGAAAAGAGCTCCATTGTCATCTTCATCATCACTGGAACTATCACTTGATTCTTGAATCTTAGCTTTCTCTTTCTTCGATGTCTTGAAATCTACTTCTCTCTTTGAGGGTTTATCTTGTTCTGTCTGCATCTCATATGCTGTTAGTATACCATGAAGCTCATCCATCTTTATCTTGGATAAATTCTTCATCTCCTCGATTGTCAAAACCTTTACATCATATCTCATTGGTAGAGATCTCAAAACCTTTTGTACCACCATTGAATCTTCTAACTTTTCACCAAGACCTTGAATCTAATTTACTAGTTGATCAAATCAAAAAAGATAACTTGCTATATTTTCTTCTTCTTCCATCTTCAAACTTTCAAACTATCATCTAAAAGTCTGAAGCTTAGCTTACTGAACCTTTCCATCACCTTTGTAAATATTCTCAATTTTTACCCAAGTTTCATGAGTAAATTTGCATTTCATAACTTTAACAAATTTAGATTCACATAAACCACATAAAATAGCATTTAAAGCTTTAACATTACATTCACTTGCCTTCTTTTCTACTAGAGTAATTACAAGTGTCTATGGCTCTTCATATTCCTCCACCACTACTTGCCATATGTCGAATCTAAGGGCCATCAAATAAGTCTTCATTCTTATGCTCCTAAAATAATAATTCATCCCATCAAACAAAGGTTCCTTATTTTTAGAAAATCCTTCATGTGATCCAACCATCATGCTTTCCTGATCTACCTTCAAGCTGTAAATTTTTTTCAAAAGGAACCTGCTATGATACTAATTTTTAAGCATGGGATATACTGAGAGGGGGGTGAATCAATATATCATAAATATTATAAACTTTACCTTAATCAAATTCCACTTTAACATACATTCAATAAATGTAATAAAAATAAAATAATAAACACCACACAAGATAGAGAGACACCAAATTTATTATGTGCAAACCTAATGTGGGAAAAACCATGGGGAACAATCTCAAGTATATGAATGGGCACCAACTCAAACTACAATATTCTCAAGCACCAACTTACAGGAGCACCAACCCATTTCTTGAGCACCAACATAGTAACTATTTGTGAGCACCAACCCATAAGAGCACCAACCCCTTTGCTGAGCACCAACATAGCAACAATTCATGAGCACCAACCCATAGGAGAACCAACCCCTTTGTTGAGCACCAACCCCTTTGCTGAGCACTAACATAGAAATAATTTGTGAACACCAACCCATAGGAGCACCAACCCCTTTGTGTATACCACACAACTATCTCTTAATGTTGCTATCTCAACAAATGATTGTTCATTACAATATATCTTTCCTCTCTCACTTTTTCTCTTCTAAGCTAGATATTACTATCTCAAATCAAACTTTGTCTCATATCTTAAAAATGGCTTCTCAAACCTTTATTTATATATTTCAAAATGACTTTTGGCCTTCCCCCTTTGTGACCCTTCAATCCTCATGGAAAATCATGCCAAACTTGCATGACCCTTCATATCCTTGCATTTGACAATTCATGTGGTGACCCTTCATAAGTAAAAGCATCCTTTCCTCTTTTGTCTTTATCTTAGTGACTTTTTGTATTCCTCAAAGTTTCCTTTCATGAGAAATTGTCACCCTTCCTCTTTTGTCTTCACTTCGTGACTCTTGGAATTCCCCAAGATGACCCTTCATGGGAAAATACATCCCATTCTTCTTTTCTCTTTAATTTATGACTCTTTGACTTCTCCATGGGCCCTTTTTTTGTTGTATATGCAACCAAAAATATATTCATTAAAATTAAATAAATATTAACACACATTAGCCAAAATATAACTATCATTAAATGCAATGGGGCCTTTATCACCAATAATGCTAGACCTTTGACATCAATGAAAATATTTCCAAAAATAATGTAGGAGGAGGATGTGAAATGTCACCAATATCAAGGGAGATTAAGTGGTTTGAATTCCATGATTTACAACAATACAAAATTCAAGGAATTACTATTTTTTAAAACTTACTATTTTTAGACTACAATGTCAAGAATCTAGAACAACAAACATGCTCTGATTCCACTATTAGGATCTAGGAAGCACAATTGATTACCATGTATAAGCAACTTAACATGCGTAATTTTAACCAAAAGCAACAAGTAACTAGAATTTAGAAATAACATAGAATATGAGAGACAATACCCAAGTGTATTAATACTCTTCCAGAAGGAAAATACAACAAAGAAGATGCCACAGTCTTCTTCCTTACACACCTCTATGGCTCCCACACCTCTAGGGCATAAATAGTAAATCTCTTCAAGATCTCACTCTCTCTCTTATGGTCCCAACAACAACTCAAGCATAGAGTTGTTGTTCACCTCCAACCAGTCAATAATAATACTACCAGTATAACCGAGTACGAACTAGTACTCCAAGTAGATCTCACCTGATATTGCTCCCTATTGTGTTGCTATCACCTTTGATCTTGCTACCCTAAAGATATCCTTTGACCTCACCCACACACACACCTGTAGATCAACTGACCCTTACTTACCCATGTAGATCTCTCTACACCCTGAAGAACCCTTATCCTTGCCTCCCCAAGTCCTTATGATTCTCCAAACCAGTACCCTGATGGATCTTCTACCTAATCTTGAATAACCTACAGCTCTACCTGATCATACACACTCGGCACCCCTGTGGAACTAGGAGGAGCTACCCTTACTCTCTTCACTCTCAGAAGGAGCTAACCAAGCTCAACTCAACTAGCACACTCTATAATACAGCCCATGAGTCTATTATATAGATCTCATGTAAACAATAATTAGACACCTAATTACAATAATTAGATCTACAGCTCCAAGACTAAAATTAGCCTTTAACATGCAAATAAATGGTTAGTTAACAAACTATCCATGAAACTCATAGTTTCAAACCACACAGGCGACCAATGTTGGTCCCTATCTGCCTGGAGATGACTGACGTCAGTCAATCTCTGATCAATTGTCAGCAACTTCTTGTCTACACCTAACCGACGTCAGTTGGCCCTGACCGATGCCGGTGACTGTGACACTTAGCAACCCCCTCCCATGTCTACATTAGTGAAGCTTTTAGCTCCACAACCTAAAAATCTCCCACTTGGAGATAAATAGATATACTGTACCTATACCTATACACCATCTAATTTGTTTCCTAGCTTGTATCCCTCTTTAAGCTCAATCTTGAAGACCAACCACCACAAATCCTATGGTGCAAAACCTATCATCCAAGTAACCTACCAAATCCAAAGTCCCTGACCCCTGCATAGCATGAATCCCTACTACTGGTCCCTCTCAGATACCTAAGAACCCACTAAACCACTTTCCAGTGCTTCCTTCTCGAATTGACTACAAACTTTTTGACAGCACCCACTACTTGGGTAAACTCAGGGAGTACACATGTACTCAACCTCATCATGTGATTGGGGACCCTATTCTATGAACTATCCATCCATAGGTGCACTTGTCATGTTTTGCATCCTGCACTACCTTCACATAATCATCCTGTGACAACATCAACTTGTGATCTTCCCTGTCTCTAGGATTACTCATGCCAAAGAATTTTGTTGCTCCCAAATCCTTCATGGCAAACCACTGAACTAACCTTACCTTTAGCTCAAGAAAACCCTATACGTCTGAACCTGCAATAAGCATACCATCCCACATACAGTAACAGGATAATGTTACAACCATCATCCACTTGGTAAGACAAACACAATGGCTACACTGACATTGACTAAAGTCCTGCTTTGTCATCCACCTGTCAAACTGTACCACTGTCCTACAGCTTCCTCAAGACCATATGACTTGGTCTTCTATCTCACGTATCCATTCTCCCTATTCTTTAACCAAGGAATCCATTCATCTTTTAGTAATTTCATACCGATTGGAAACCCTACCAAATCTCCCATTTGGTTATGCATCCTAGGAATCAAATTCCTCATCATGCCATGCTCCCACTATTTCCTAGATCCTTCCTGCTCCGCAGTGAACAACTAGTATAAAGAAGAGGAATAATGAATTTGAGGCTTACTTACCCCTTTAGTCCTCCACATGGGCATTTGAGACTCCTTGACAGCTTGATGTCCACCCAAAAATCTATTTCAGTGACCAACCTCAGTCACCACACAGTCTGCATCTGACTGACGTCGATTCCATGTGACTGTCTAGGTCACTGACACTGGTTATCCTACCAACATCAGTCTCCACCTGCCTAACACCATTGACTCCTCTGGTCTACACATGACCAATGTCGGTACCTATCTATTTAATGCCAGTTACCCATGACCGATGCCGGGTACCTGTGTTTTCCTATGAGTGATGACTTTTTACCTGTGAGCTTTCTTTGAATCATACCCATGTCAAACTACCCTGCTCATAGTTACTCAGCCTTCTCCACTGATCTCTGTCTGTCATCTCCTCCATAAAACACCAAGGCTTTCCAATTCTTAAGTCTGTCAAAGACATCTAACTTCCTCTTAAGAACATGCATCTCTTTCTTGCTCATGTGACCAAGCCTACAAAGCCACATCCTTGCAACAGAAGAAGAATCATTAATACAAGAAGGTAGATAAAGTGTACCTACTTTATTACCACATGATAATTCAAGTGCATCCACTGTGAGAGTTCTTGTGCATCTCTCATCACCCAACTTTCCTGAAGCAATTAACCACATCTTTAAGAATTGGGACTTGCATGACCTTCTTCAACACCCATGTGTTGGATGCCTACAATTTCAGCCACACTTCCCCTTTGCCAATACTTTGACAAGGCTCACCAACCCCTCTAATTGGGGGCTGCATGGAAAGAGGAAATAGAATCTATAAACCAAGATTCTACTTTATCCAAGGAACATCCCATAGCATTCTATGCAACAACACCTGCAACATTTTCTTCTTCAATTCCTTCATGCTGATCTTCTACCAAACAACAATATTTCTATACCTGCTCTTTCTTTCCATAACACTGTAATTAACTATTCATGATTTTCAATTCCTCCATTCTTAGTGTACTTTCTTCTACCATTATTATACTCCCACTCAATCAAAAACCCCTGAGAGTGACCTGTAATCAAACACAAAACCTATTCCCTGCAACCTTAGCTCTGATACCAACTTGTCAAGAATCAAGAACAAAAAACATGCTCTGATTCCACTATTAGGATCTAGGAAGCACAATTGATTACCATGTACAAGCAACTTAACATGCAGAATTTTAACCAGAAGCAACAAGTAACTAGAATTCAGAAATAACATAGAATATGAGAGACCAATATCCAATTGTATTAATACCTCTTCCAGAAGGAAATACAACAAAGAAGATGCCACAGTCTTCTTCCTTACACACCTCTAGGGCACTCACACCCTCTAGGGAATAAACAGTAAATCTCTTCAAGAGCTCACTCTCTCTCTTATGGTCCCAACAAATAACTCAAACACAGAGTTGTTGTTCACCTCTAACCAGTCAATAACAATACTGCCAGTACAACCAAGTATGAATTGGTACTCCAAGTAGATCTCACCTGATCTTGCTTCCTGTTGTGTTGATATCACCTTTGATCTTGCTACCCCTGCAGATCTCCTTTGACCTTGCCCACACACACACCTGCAAATCAACTGACCTTACTTACCCATGTAGATCTCTCTACACCCTGAAGAACCCTTATCCTTGCCTTTCCCAAGTCCTTATGATTCTCCAAACTAGTACCCCCAGTGGATCTTCTACCTAATCTTGCATAACCTATAGCTCTACTTGATCATACACACTTGGCACCCCTATGGAACTAGGAGGAGCTACCCTTGCTCTCTTCACTCTCAAAAGGAGCTAACCAAGCTCAACTCAACTAGCACACTTTACAATATAGCCCATGAGTTCTATTATATAGATCTCATGCAAACAATAATTAGACACCTAATTACAATAATTAGATCCGTAGCTCCAAGAATAAAATTAGCCTTTAACATGCAAACAACTAGTTCATTAAAAAAATGTCTGTGAAACTCATAGTTTTGAATCACACAGGTGACTGACGTCAGTCCCTATCTGCCTGGAGATGACCGATGTTGGCCAATCTCTACCAATGTCAATAGCTTCCTATTTACACCTGACTGACATCAGTTGGCTTGACCAATGCCAAGTGACTGTGACACTCAACAACCTCCTCCCATGTCTACATCAGTGAAGCTTTTAGCTCCACAACCTAACATACAATACTAAAAATTGAATTTAGGGGTACTTCCATTTAGTTTTTAGGGGTCAAAAACCCATTTATTAGATCTCATTTTTATCTCATGATTTTCTCCTCATTCTTATCTTTCCAATGGTTCAAATGGGGAGTCAAATGGAGCTATGGTATAAAAGTTATGGCTCCCAGAAGTTCTACCACTAATTGGGGTAGAACCGTCACCCGAATTATCGCCCAAAATATTGCTCGAATCATTCCTCCCTCATTGAGAAGAAATGGTAACCCATTGCATCATGATTTTTTATTAAGTTTGGTAGTTATGTTTTGATTTGATTCCTGATGCATAATTAGAATGGACTATGCTTTATGGAGCTATGTAGGGCCTAATTATTAACCATTAGTCTATGGATGGAAGGCCATGAACTTCTTTAGCTTGGTATCTATTTTCTTCTATTGTTGGGTTGTTTGTGTAGTCAAGGCTGTGAAACATCAGCTCTTTTGAATTCTTATGGCTTGACCACCATGAGAACAAATTTCTTGGTACTAATCAAGGAGACAGATGTAGAAGGGTGGTACCTTTAGTACCTTATAGCACCTTGTTCCAAGAGTGAGGGTTATATTTCAAGTTATTGATTAATATTTTCCATGTTGATCATACATGAATGGTTGACAAAAGAGTACATCGTAAACATCTAGATTGACCACATCACATAAGACCTCATCTTGGAAAGGTTTTATTGCATATGAGAGAAGACATGAGTGTGGGTGACACAGATATTTCTCCCTAGACTCAACCATCCAATATTGTATGGCTTTGGGTGAGGCTTCATAGACAAAATTAAGATTTTCACAACATTAATAGAGATTAAATTCTTTTGACTCCCACTATCAAGAATGAAATGTAGAGGCTTACCTTTCACCCATAACTTAGATTTAAATAACCTTTCCTTGTTGTATGGCCTCTCCTCATGGGTCCCTAATGAATAAATGATGGTATTAGGGTCAACATCTACAATCTCATCTTCATCCTCTTTGATTGTAGGGTGTGTATGAGGTAGATTAGTAGATGTTGAGGATTGTGACTTAGAAAGCATAGACTTGATAGCTCAGCATTCTTAATTGGAGTGTATTCCATATTTATGGTAATCACAACCATTTCCTAGTCTTCCATTCCTTTTTTTTTTTCCAATTTCGGCCTCATATTTGACCTTCTTTGTCATTTTTCCATTTTTTCGGTTGACTCTTCCTATTCATTCTTCCATGCTTCTACTCAATCTTCACCACAAACTTATATGCCTCATCAAGGGTTTCCAAACTAAATAGTTCCATCTCCCCCCATATATACCATTATAATCCACCATGATATTTTAGAACCTTGTTTTTCTCACTTTCCTAAATGCCCAATCTCACAAATATAGAATGAAAAATGTTAGTGTAATCTTGAATAGACTATTCCTTACCTTGGTTAATTTATTACCACTCTATATACAGATCATCATATGCTCTAATGGGGCAGTATTCTTCTTTTATAGCTTCTATGAAATTGTCCCAAGTAGATTCTATCTCAAGGCTAATATCATATGTAATGAATCTCTTCTTGTACACTTCCCACTATTTTTTGACAAGAAATTATGCTTTCAAAAGAGCAAAAGTGATCTTCTCTTTATCAATGAATTTATTTATATAAAAATAGGAAGACAATTGATCGAACCAATTTTATACTACATCAGTATTGATTTTTCCTTCAAATGTAGGGATATCAAATTTCACCTAAACCTTGAAGGGTGTTGGGGCACTAAAAGGATGTGGGGGGTGAAACTAAAGAGCCAAAAATTTTTCATCAAGATTTGTAAGGGAATTTGGATGAATTATTATAACATATATGCTTTCTACTATTGGAGGGCTTCATTCACCATTTCCTTAAAAGGATCATATGTCTTTGTGTTGTCCACCATTTAAGGTCATTTGGAATGAATAGGTGGATAGTTTGGAAGCTCTATTATTTTCCACCCAAGCTTCTTGTATCTTGACCTCATCCTTAGGATCACACACTCTCAAGACAAACCACTATGATACCACTAATGCAAAACTTAGAAGCTTTGGTTTAAAGATAATTCAAGAAATAAGAACAACATAATTATAATAATTCTATCTCTGAGAAGAGATGTTTTATTGATCAAATTTGTAGATCCAAACATATGCCTATCTCTGAGAAGAGATGTCTAATTTCCATTTTAGGTTACGTATTCATTTATACACATTTTTAAGGTACGATGAGGATGTGGAAGGTCACCAATATTTATGGATATTAAGTGCTTTAAATTCCATGATTTACAAAATATAGAATTTGAGGAATTACTATTTTTAGAAAACTTACTATTTTTAGATTACACTATTAAAATTAAAATTTAGGGCACTTCCATTTAGGTTTTTAGGGTCAAAACCCACCAATAATATAATGGTTCCATCTCATGGTGTTCCCCTCATTCTTAGTTTTCTAACAGTTCAAATAGGGAGTCAAACAGAGCTATGGTGCAAAAGTTACGGCTCCCAAAAGTTCTGCCACCAATTGGGGTAGAACCATCACCCAAATTATCACCTAAAATGTTGCTCGGATCAAGGAAATAAATAGATAGAGAGAATAATATAATAGCACAAATATTTATTAGTGGAAAACTAATCAAAGAACAAGTTGTATGAGTGGTTAGAAACAACATTTTTTAGGATCCATCAAACAATATCGGTAGTTTCCAAGTAAGTGGTTTCTATGACAAAATCTAAATATTTAGTTTTGAAAATGGAAACATTTTTTTTTTTGGGTTTCCCATTTTAAAATTATTGGTTATGATAATAGGTAACCATGTGTTTTATTAACTTGTACATTTTTCTCAACTTATTCCCAAAACTTTGAAAATCCCAAACAACTTAGCTTATAATTTTGTAAACCTATCTATTTGAGAGATTTTCTCATTTCATGGACATGATGGATGTTGGCTATTTTTTTTTGTATTGTATGATTTATTTTATTGAAACCCTCACACCCATATATGCCTAGGGGATAAAATTGTTTCTCACTCATAGGCCCACATATGTGTGTACATCATAAGAATAGTAGGGGTTTTTTATATTACAAGGTGAGTTTGTCTTAATAAAACTTGCGTAAAAAATTCTAAGCTCATTTCATAGTAATTAAACCTATAATTATCTATTTTAAATATGGAATGTGGAAATGTTTACTTTAGAAATATCCAAATGAATGAAATATATTATTTAGCATAGTTAGTGATTTTTCATAGATATAACTAATTTAGGGTGATTATCATGTCATATATTTGGTATTAGTTAATGAAATTTACCTTAAAATCTTATATGAATACTTAACCCCTATGTAGACCCTATTTCAACACATTTTAAAAATTAGATTAAGTCAATTTTATAATATTGTTTATTATTCAATTGTAAGTTTTAAAAGGATTGGGGTCATATTAAAAACTCATTTAGTCATTCCTTATATTTTATCCTTATTTTCAATTAATAGAGAGAGAGAGAGAGAGAGAGAGAGAGAGAGAGAGAGAGAGAGAGAGAGAGAGAGAGAGAGAGAGAGGAGAGAGAGAGAGAGAGAGAGAGAGAGAGAGGAGAGAGAGAGAGAGAGAGAGAGAGAGAGAGGAAATTAAGTTATAAGATTATTAAATCATTATGAACCTATGACTAAGACGGTACTCTCACCCATAAGCTCATAATAAGCTAAGCCATATTTTTTAGCATATTTTCATATAAATATTAAATAATTTTAGGTGTAGGATTATTAATAAATATTAATAAGATTTAATATTTAAGGATATATACATATATATGAATGAGACTCTTTTTAAGTTATGAATTAGTTAATAAAATGGGGTCAAGAGTGAGTCTAAATCAAACTTGTAGGTTTATATCAACTAAATTATGAACACTTGTATATTGAATCTAGTACATAATAAATAACATAGGATTTTAAATAACTTTAAATAATTATTGAAGGTGTTACTAAGACATATTAAAACATGTGACTTATGCATATAGTTGTCATATTATTGGAAAAATTAGCATTTGCCTTAAAAATAGAGATTGGCTTTGGGATGTGACTATGTGTGAGTTCTTATGACATAGAGTTAGGAATCAATTGAAATTTGATTTTTATTTTAAGTTATACATGAATAAAAACTATCATATTGATTTTTATGTATTGTCTGTATAAAATAGTGAGTATGAAAACCTTATTTTAATGATGTTGACACTATACTATCTCTAGTTACGTGATTTATATGAATTCTTTTTATAATATTCCTTAATATTATGATTTGATATATTTTATTAGTTTTTTTACTTGTTATGGGATGGTGAGGAATAGGTATGGATCATAATGGTGATCACTCATCATTAGATAACAAGAATGGAAAATATAAATATGTATAGCAAAGAGTATTTATAAGGTGGACTATGATCTAGATGTGAAATATGATAATACTATAAAAATGATTTGGCCAAAGTAGTTTTATAGTTGTATACATTATCATTCCATGGTAAATTCTAGTTTTCATATTTTCTTAAAGTGATATCAGATAGAGGGGTACCTATATTTTGTATGATTGGTTGTATTTAATAGTGATTTTACTTTCACATATAATTATTGGATGGTTATAGACACTTACATTATCATTATCTTCCCCTTCATGAAGTACATGGTCACTTCTAATGTGTATGTGTATGGAAGACCTATGATCTGTGGTTGGAGGTAAATCACATAGATGATGTTCTCCCTATCTACAACTAGATATAAACTTATTTTGATACATACTCATGACTACTATGCTGATTTTATGGGTTATTTCATGAAAACTATGTTGTAATATTGTATTATTTTACTTAAGATTAATGTATTTAACTAATATACATAGTAGTGGACATTTTTATGTTTAAAAATTCATTTTTTATTTTTATTTTATCTTAGTAATGGTTGTAATTAATGGATGTGGATGTTATATTATGTTATGCTACCTTTTATAGTGTTATTGTATATTTATTTCCACAATATTGTAATAATGTGAATCTAATGAGTTAATCAATGAACCATCTCACCTTACTGTTGTATATGTGTACCATTATGTAATCTTATGGCTTGTTACATTCTTGAGAACCTTACAATGGATTAATGTAATAAATGTTTATGTATGCCTAATAATGAGGTTTTTGAGGATTTATGTTTGATTTCCTTTATTCCCTTTAGCATTACAGAAATAATTTATTATGCATTAAGTTGTATAATTCATAATATTACATTGCTAGTGCATATGAAAATGATAGTTTATTAATTAAAATAATTAGTTTGTATTGGTTAAACAAAAAAATAGTAAAGTTTATGAATTTAAATCAATTAGGTTTTAACAAATTAAATTATTAATATGTTATATACATAATAGATTAATTTTATTGTCAATAAGATTTATGTTTTATACTAATTAGTAATATCAATTTGTGATTTCTAAAATTTTTTACTATTCTATATATTGTTTGTTTTAGGGGACTATTTATAAGAAGTATCAGCAAGGCATAGAACACATTGTACAAAAACTAGGATATCAAGTGTATTACATTATTTTTTAAAGAATAAAATTTCACAACACCACACTTATATAATATTCCAAATTATATATTAAGTAAAAAAAATATATAGATAAAACCTATGTGAAACAATTTACATCAAGTAATCCTTGTCTCCTTTTATCTATTATAAATTTTTACCCTAATTATTGTTTTTACCCAAAACAAACATAAATAATTTATAATTAAATAGATATAATAATATACAATTAATTACATAACTCATATCAATCTAAGAGGCTAAATAACATAAATAATCCCAAGGGTCACAAATTAAAGATAAAGCAAATAAATGAATTGACAAAGAAGTTTAAAAATGGTCAGATGTTGGTTGTTCTTTAAATTTGAATTTGTATGTTGACTATGTTGGTATATGTGACATACTCCTAAGTTTCTTGTTGGATATTTTTAGTGGTAGTATAACATAATACATGTTGTAATTAGTTAGCCTAATTTATTTTTGTGATTAGTGATAACACCCAAGTAGATAGGGTGTAAATCTATTCTAAATAGATATATGTAGAATATAATAAAATAGAAGTTGAGTGTTAACAAGGAATAGATAAGAAGAACATCCTATAATGTAGGATATCAAAAATGTGTCCATATTTTTTTTTAATATAATTTTACCTTGTTATGATAAAAAAATTTCCACCATTGGCATCAAAGTAGTGAGAGCCAAAAGGGGAGTCATTGTGAGAGTAAGTATAAACAAGTTTTTTATGTGAATGAAATATTATTGTGTAGTTTTATTTATTTTATTTTTTGGAATTTTTTTTGTGTGATGTAAGAGTATAAACAAGTTTTTATTTTATTTTTTATTTATTACCTAATGGAAATATCACCATACAAGGAAGGAGTGGCTATTAAGGTAAACAAGAAATATAAAAAAAAACTTGAGTCTTAGGAAAGAAGTGCAACTCGGTATTTTTATTCTTTTATTTATGATCTAATGAAACAAAGGAAAAAAGGTATGTTGATGTGAATCATGGGTCTGCATAGATATTTATAGATGTTATTTGAGGCATAAATGAATGATACGTGTTTAGTAATTTAGAACACATACAATCAATAGACACAAACTAAGAGGAAGCATCGACATAGGAAAAAATATTTTTGAATGAAGTTGAATCCAATCAATAAAATAAAAGAGGCTAGGCATTGTTCTAAAAAATCCTCGCCAACTTAAGTTTCTAAAAATTGGTAATAATGAAATATATGAAAAACATCCACTAGAGACTTTGGAATCAAGCATCTACCTAATGGAATGAAAGAGGCATCCTACTTACAAATACATTTTCATAAATAGTGATTCTTGTAGGGATGTGGAAGAATTTAAAGGATGTCATCGTATCTAGGGAATGCATCATACCAACTACTTAAAATATTGAATTGTGGTGTGAACAATATAAAATGTAATATGGTGATAAATCATAGTCAAAACTCCAACCAGAGAAAAGGGTAAACCTAAAAAACTAGGGTACAACCATATAATATCTTAAATCATTTAAAAAAACATTTACCTTTGTCTTATAAGGTTTCAGGGTTTTATAAAAAGTATGTTTTATAATGTTTAGTATATAGTTTTTAAATTCTAGTCTCTTATTTTATAACATTAAGTTTTCTTTCAAAATAATAATTTTAGTTTAGTTTTTTAGGTTTTTTTAGTATAATATAATAAATTGTTATTAGTATTATTTTATTATTAGTTTTGTTTTGTTTAATGTTTTTATAGTTTCAATTATTTGTTCATAATATATAATGTTGTTATATTTGGTTAAGTGTTGAGTCTATAGTCATTAACTATCTTTTTATTTCAAATATGGTAGGTGTATCTCTTATCAAATGTAAAATTCAATTTTTTTAAGGATGCATTATTAGGAGAACCTAAACTCTTCTCCAATGGCTTAGTCCATTCTGAGGGGGAGATATTTTTCACAAAACACACAATGTGTTGTTTGACCTAGTTGTTTGAAAAAGTAAGAGTTAAAATGAAATGGAGGAAAGAGTCTAATCCAACCTTGATTATACCATTAATTTATACATTAAAGTCTATTGTAGTGGTAAAAAATAGAATGCACCCAAAATATTATAAAGCATAAAAATTTGTTACTCTTCAGTGGTATTGATGATGTATTTTGGAAAAATATGATTGAAAAATTATACCAAATATACTAAAGCCAATAATGGTGTCAAGTGGAAATGGTATTTTTTTTCTTGTTAATTATTAGGTGTAAATGATCAATTATAGTGGATTAAAACACAAGGTTCAATAAAGTGGAAAATACCTACTAGATACATAGTGAGGAACCAATCCCACTATATTTTTAAAGAGTATTTGTGTTTGATAAATGATGATGTGTTCTCTTTAAAAATAAATAGTAAACAGAAGCATGTGTACCTATATGCATGTGTGATGTGATCAGTGATAATGTGTTCTCACTTATTAAAATTGTAAACAAATGTGTCAGTCCTTGTTTACATATTTAGGTTATCATGGATAGAAAGGCATGTCCTTATTCATGCCTACTTAGTGTGTTTATAATAAATGTGTATGTTCATATAAATATGGAGAATGAACTAATATATGTGTCATATTTCATTATTATATTTTTGATGTGTTCCATTTATGGATTGGTTGGTGTGTTCCCATACACAAAAGTATATGTCAAATTACATGTTTGTTCTAGTTTGAGTGTTTCTTACTAAGGGAGGGAATGTTGGATATTTCCTACTATTAGTAAAACATAGTAATTGTTTTAATTAGTTATTATAAGTTATTTAGGTGTTTTTTATGACACCCAAGTAAATAAGGGTGTTAGTATATTCTAAATAATTATACTTAGAATAAAATAGAGGTAGAAAGTTAATAAGGAATAGGTACAAATAATATCATATAATATAGGATATAAAAATGTATATAGATTTGTTAATGTTTAATATAATATTATACTATTGAGAATAATTTTTTCCATCATTTATGGATATGTGCATTTTTATAATATTAAGCCATACCTATATGGACATGTTCTTTACACAATCTTGATTGAACAAGCCTAAACACATCATTCATACTCATATGCCTTTAGGTGTATATATGTGCCATCAAGTGTGTCCCTTTAAGGTTTCACAATGAAGTATTATTGATTTTGACTCTACCTTTATTTCAAAGATGTGAATGGTATATTATGTTTTATGTTTGAATTTTCACTTTGACCTAGCTTACACACTCCAAATAAAAATTAATAATGGAGTGGATCAACCACCAAATCAATGTTTCAAACTAGGTATCATGTACACTTGGAATCAAATTAATTTAAATTTGAAATAAAACATAAGAATAAGGGTTTTGTGCCAAATTTAGGTGTCTACATAATTCCCACACTTTTATATGGGTATGTGATTTAAATGTATGTGTGCATCAAAGTATAAATGTAAATAATGTGAAACACCCACCTTTGATCACCTAGAGAATAATGAAGGGTTTGGGCTTGATTTTGTTAAGTTTTCATTCATGCTTGAATAGCTAATTTACCTATAAAAATTATAGTTGTTGTAATTAATTAATGTTCTAATGATATGTATATTCATGTGTGTGTGTGTGTGTGTGTGTGTGTGATTATTTCATATATATATATATATATATATATATATATATATATATATATATATATATATATATCAAAATATTTTTTATTCTAAATTTGAAATTATCTCTCAAAATTGAAATGAATCATATGAAAGAATACATTTGTTTTGTATTACCCCCAAATGACACCATTATTATTCCATCTCTAGAATTTCAATAGGTGTTGAAAACATATCCAAACTCTTTCTCATCAGAGTCACCAACACCTAAAATACACATCCAATAATTTTTAAAAGTTATTGAAACATATCCAAGTCACTCCTTTAGGAGTCAACAATTCTCAATCCACTTATTGATAAAGGAAGTTGATAAACTAGGTCATCTTTGATCATTTCATTCCATCTTGAATTTTTAAAATGTATTTTATATTTCCCATTTTTAGGTGAGGGATGAATACCTTATTTCTTAAATCACTCATTTCAATAGAATCATGTTAAAAACGCCATATGTTATGAAAATTTAATTAATAGTCATGTGTTATTATCCAAAACATATGTAATTGAAATTTTCTCATCATATGTTATAAAAATAAACCACCTAAAGTGTGTTATTATCTACACATATAAAAATTGATTTTGATTTTTTTAATTATTGTATCATTCATATTTTTTTATTAGCATCTAGTGATTCCATAATAGATCATGTAAGTTTTGATATTTATTGGAAAAGACAATACAAATAATTTATTTCATGCACTAAGCTGAGTACAGATAATCTACAAAATATTTTAACATAAATAATATTTTGATATGATTAATAATCATTTGGGACACATTACAATTATATAGGAATATGTTTCCTATAGTTTTTCTGCTAATTTCTCTCACCCTAAATCCTATGATTATGCAAACCTATATATGATATATTATTATAACAATATATCTAAACCATAATATATACTATTATTTTAATATTATTTATATAACAATATTCTAATTACTAATCAAACACTAACTAACTAAAAAATGTGAATTTACCTCTTGTTAAATACCCACAATGTAAAATCTAATTCCTAACATTTCCCCCATAGTTTTACATGGTTCAAAAACACTCACAATCTTATCTACAATATACTCACCCATTGTAACATGCCCTATTTGGCTCATGACCTTAATATAAAGAGAGCCTCACTCCTCCCATGGTTTTATAGGTTTACCACAAACCTTGACATGAATAAGACCCATAAACTTCTCACCTCGTGTGGTTTTTTGGATCTACCACAAACCCTTTCAAGATCCATGAACTGAGTTACATTGGTGCTTTCTATCATTTCACAATGTTTTCACATCAGGGAATTATGTTTGGAATTTGCACACAAATTACATATCTTGAACAAGAATATTATTTTCTTCTATTTTTTAAAAACACATAATAGAAATGAAAAACAAACCAAAACATTGGTGCAACCCCATCATTGGTAACTGATGAGAGGTCATTGAAAGACCTCCATCTTTCGTGTATCCTCCAGCCTCTAATAAAATTTTTCTTACTAAAAAATTTTGTTGATGAAGCACAATTTTTTCCTCATTGGGTGTATGTTCCCCCTTAATGTGAAACAATACAATTCTATAAGAGGTCACGTACAAGCAATAATGTGTCTAGTAAGACAATTTTTGAAAATGACTCTATACTATACCTAAGCCTAAATGACTTTGACTTTTGAATCATTTTTAATTTTGATTTTTTAGACTAAAATTTAAAAATAACTCTTTGGACATTTGTTAATATGTATAAAAATTCAAAAAATGGACCTTTGACTTATTAAAGACACTCAAAATAACTCTAAAATTTAACATTCAACTTTAATATAGCAAAATAATATATTTAAAAAATGATCAAATAAAAAAACTATAAACTCAAAAATAGACACTACATCATAAAATTATATGACATAATAATGTCTATAGACCAACTAAATTAGACCTAAAAATAACAAATATAAAATAACTATTTGAAGCACTAAGAAAATGACTTTTATAAATTAAGTGTTTATAGATTGAATGAACACTAAAACTATACATGGAAAGGACTACCTTAAAAAGCTTAAAACTATGGTGTCTTTATTGATTGAAATTTTGAATATAGTGACCAATGCTCAAGTAGAAGACACCTTAGTTGTCACCCAAATTGTAGAGATAAGACTAAATTGAATAGGTGGTTTAAACATCTTATGTAAATGTTTTTAATCTAATTGAGAAACTTTACCAAATGAAAATAGATTTATCTATTGATCTGAGTACCAACACTAGTGGAGAGAACCATTACAACATGGTGAAGAACATGAAATGATCTGAGCTCTAGCTTATATTACATATTGAAGGCAAGATTTTGCTATATCTGCTACATGTTGAACATTGACACATTGGTTTTATGGAATGGGCAAAGATGTGATGGATATAACTTGATGCAAGTCTTGATAAATGGTTTATAACTATTAAAAATGGTTAATGTCTCCTAAAGCATGAGATATTCCTTCTGAATCAAATATTTTTTCTTGGTAGACTATTCTCAATCAATACATATGTGCCTCAAATTTTTTCCAAAGAGTAGGGTTCAAATCTAGGGTTTTTAATGATGTTATATGTAGGATATTTTGTATATTGTAAAGTTCACTATTATCCATAGCCTTCAATCCCATAAAACTATGTATAGGGTAGATGAAATTTGAATGCCTACACTAAACTTGCTCACATATAACACACTTCTAATATAAAAAACAAAACACTACACCTAACATATATAAATATTTTTAAAAGAATAATATTCCATTAACAAAGGAAAGATAAAATAATGGATGCCCTTCATAAATTCTCACAATCCCATCCTACTATGATACCAATGATAGGTATTGGAGAAGCCAATATAAATAATTTATTTCATGCACTAAACTAAGCGTAGATAATCTGCAAAATATTTTAACACATAAATAATATTCTACTATGATTAATAATCATTTGGGACACATTATAATTATATAGGAATATAATCCCTATAATTTCTCCACTAATTTATCTTACTCTAAATCCTATGATTATGAAAACCTATATATGATATATTGTTGTAACCATATATCTAAACCATAATATATACTATTATCATAATATTGTTTATATAACAATATTCTAATTACTAACCAAATACTAACTAACTAACAAATATTTTATTTACCTCTTGGTAAATACCCACAATTTAAAATCTAATTCCTAACAAGTTTTAATTTTAAAATGGGAGTAACTAGTGTATCCCCTATAACAAAAACAACACTAGATGGGATGAATAAATAAATGGTAACATAATCAAGTAATATGTACCTATATATTCATGGTAACCACCATGGTAATGTAGGCACCAAACAAGTACATCAATATAGATATAAACATAGTAGTGTATATAGTGTACTTAAGTTAGGACCAAACAATGTTAGTGACCACATATAAGTTTTTTAATCAATTCACAAACATGATGACAAGAGGATCCTCTACAGATAAGACACATAAACAAGTAAGCAAATTCACTTAAAAGAAATCATTCATGCACAAAAAATCAATGTAATAGTAAAAATGGTAACATATATTATCCATGTGGTAAGAGATGTATGAGATATTAAAATAATATGTTGTAATTTATCTCAATATGATAAATAACAATGAAGGATCACCATGAAATAATTTTTTGAAAAGGCAATGTACCTAATTTATGACATGTTGTCTATGAAATTGTCCCCTCCAAGATGTGGGCATGTGATGTGAAATTCAATATTAAATAACTTATAAATTTTCATATAACTCACTCAATAAATATTTTAAAATGCATATATGTATAAACCATATATAATCAAAATTGTAACATGTATAAAGCAATGGTTTTTTTTATTTTTGTATTTTTCAATATTTTGGAATTTTTCAAGTTTTTCCTATCATTGATTTTTTTTCCATTTTTTTATGAATTTTAATAACAGTTATGAATTTTTTAAAAATTTCAATGTTTTTAAATTTACTAATTTATGAAGTTTTAATTTTACCAATGTTTCTAAATTTTTTCTATTTTTTTTTAACTTTTCCAATGTTGGTATGCTTCCACCCCCTGATGAGAAATATATGATCTATGTAATCATCAAAAATGATAAACATAACATGATAAAGTGCATGAAAATTGTATTGACTATCATGTCATATGTAATAATTTAATACATATATGTAATATGGGTCCTAAAGTATGGTATGAAATCGAGATGTCATGACATATGATATATCCAACTACATGGAAAATCCAAATAAAAATTGAATCACAAGTTATGAATTATTAATGTACATGTCAAATACCTCCTACCCTCAAAAAATAAAATATATAAAGAATAGATATATCAAATGTAACCATCATAAGTCAATGTAATGCATAAATCATAGAGTTTGAAGTTAAGAATATAAAATGATAATTATATATAGAAAACATGCATGGGTAGAATGCCTTGATTAGAAATTTGGATCATGTAGATCTTCCAATTTAGTATATAAGACAATAAAATGTCAAACATGGGTAATTCATGGCATTCCAAAAGTGCTATTTTATGTTGTATGGGATAAAACAACATATGGTTTGAATCAATCATACCTTTTGAGTACATATTTTAGTATATCTCCAAAAATGATGCAAGTTAAAAATAAATAGTATATGATATCAGGTTTGTATTCAAAACTTGTGGATTTTTGAAGTTAGAGGAGTTGTTAAGGTAGTTTTTCTCACTCAAGAAGTTGAAATAACATGAAGGTGTTTTAGATACATTTTCCAACTCTTGGAACTATTATACAAGCCTAAGGGGTGTTATTTTGTGTAAATATTAACCTATATAGTTCATTAAAGAATTAAATTTGAAGGAGAGAAGGCAAAAAAACATTCAAGTGGATGCATTTGATTAATTCCTGAAGTTGTTCCTTTATCAACTCATTGTTTTCATGTACGCGAATGAGTTGAAGACTACATAGATGAGATGGTTGAGTTCAAAAGTTTTTTTTTATCTTTGAGATGAAATTATTCCACTAAAAATTAAAAATGTAATTATGATTATAATATCCCTTAAGGTTGGTTTACTTATAACTCCAAGAAGGAAAAAACTTGTAAATTTTTTAACATAGTGGAAAGGAGGAAGCATGGCTTCACTCTTGCTAGATTTTTCTCACATTGATTTTATCCATGGCATGTCTTGCATTATATTTATCTTTTATGTGTTTGTTTCCTTTTTTTCATGTTTCCATTCCTTGAAACTAGATTGGGTAATACAAAAAACACTTAAGAGAGCTCCAGTCTCATCTATCACTAAAATAGTATTTTTCTTAAAGGTTAAATAAATTCACATTGGTATTTCACTTATATGAAAGAATTTCAATTGTAATCATGTATGGAGTGGTATAATATTTAGAGTGTAGAGGATTATATGAAATGGATGTAGCATGTGGATATTTCATGTGAAAGGTTGCATATTATCTTACATGTTTTAGATGTCAATCATATGAACTAGAATACATATTTAAAAAACAATTTGGGTGTTGTTATATATCATAGAACTTGAGAGTAACCCTTCTATTGAAAGAATCTGTATTGGTGAAAATTAGAGTGGACTATCCACTTAGTTTATGGATCATGGTATTAGAGTGGGTTTTCCTTTTAAGGATTTCCTAACACATTTACACATTGTGTTATTTATTCTTCTATGATTGTTTTTTGACAAAGAAGTGTAGGATTTTTGGTTGCAAAAGTTCAACCATGGGAGAGATTTTAAGAGAGAAAGGATTAAAGGGATTATAGACATAAACCAACATATTCAATACAAAAAAAATTAATCAAGAATGATGTAATGAAACTTGGAATAAGAGAATCAAGATATACAAGATAGAGTGATAATATATGGATAATTTATCATGGGTATCTATTGTGACCAACATCCCTCATTTTTAAATTTTTAAATGATGACCCATTTTGGTTTGAAAGCTCCATATTCATGTCTTATTTTGAATAAGTTGGTATAGGTCCAAGATGAATCATTACCTTAAGTTTAATTCAAAATAAAGGATGAAGTTGAATTATTATTATATATCTTTGGCTTTCAAATCCAAGAATTTATCAAAATCAGATTTTGATTTTATTCTATACTAATTAAGCTAGCTGAGTGTTTGTCAAAGGTTACTTTTTATTTTAAAATATATATTAAATTCACAAGGGGACACATATTTTTTCCACACATCACTTTTGTGCTTAAAAATTCATCACATCTAAGAGTGAAAAAGAATTATAAGTCTTAAGATAGTCCTAGTAGACGAGATCATGCCATGCATCTTTATATAGCCCCCTCGAAGATCAAACATCAAGGTTCTATACAAAATATATAGAAGATCAAACATAAATAGATAAGATGAGGATTGTTAAGTTTCTTAATATTATCTATTTATGGACTATAAAAAATATTATAATTTTATTTTATATCCTGAACACCTAAGAAAATGAGAGTTTTCCATGTGTTTCCATCTTGTTTACTCATAGTTTATGCAGAAAGGGACTGAGGTATGAGGATTCTTAACTACTATAGTTAGCAATATAATTCCATGCATCTCAATCTTTCTCACTCACTCCATACATAATAAAATATTAAATAATAAATATTTGGATAATCAAGATTCATCCACTTGTCACTATCCCACTCATCCAGATTAATAGGTCCAAGTATATAATACATATATTCTTGAGCACTTGAGTAAGCTAGGATTATCCACATGTCATCATCCCATTTTCCCATGAAAAATCAATCATTGACCCTCAATGACCATATAGATAATAAATACTCATCTAAATGTCACCATCCTACTCATCCATAACTAACAGGTGAAGGAAAACAACATATGTCTATTCAAACATTTAGATAAATGAGGACCATCCACATGTCAACATCTTATTCATCTATGACTTGTACATATTGACATGAGTTAAAAATCCTAGTGATTAAGAATATATATATATAACCTTTCAAGTATTAACATCCCACTCATCTATAGATAATATTAAATATCACAAACCACTAAGCTAAGAAACTAAATGGATAAATGAGATCAGGACACATATCTACATCTCACTAAGTTAATATCTATGACCAATGACATAGATATCCATGCCAAGTGATTAAGTGATAATATTTCATGTGTCATCTTCCAAATAAGCTAGTGAACATAAAGAATTATACATTTTAGTTAAGTAAGGTGATGACATGTGTCATAATAAATGACTCAATAGGTGACTAAGAAATAAAATTTATTGACAAAGTGGCATATGGTGAACAAACCCATGAAAACTGACATCACAAAAATTAAATTCAAAATATAATAGATAGGTAGTGAACCTTTTTTCTATGATTAATTCTCAAAAATGGAGGATTTGGGAAATGAATATTTGAGTTAAAAAAAATTAAATACATACTTGGTCCCAAAACACAAAATGAAAATACATTTACTACTTGATATTACTATAAACAGCTATTAGAGCTATCTCATAATAAAATCCTAGGCTTTGTGACTTCATATAAATATTTAGATTAATTAAAATAGTAGCCTCAAGAAATAATATTTCTCCCTCCATGTGTAATTTATGTGGTAGCATATAATATATAGATATTGTATTTGATTTAATAGTATTAAACCACAAACTATAACATTATAAAATAACATGGATAGAGGTGGATGCAACATAACCATACAAGGTATATAATAAGCTATATTTACTAGCTTGAGAATATATACATGATTTTATGAAAATAAAAATAGTGGGACTACATATTATGATCACCAAACAAAAGGTATTCTATGGCATAGATGTCATTTTTAATTTTTATATGGTTATTGAATAATATGGGAACATCCTTCACCATATTAATAGCCCTATACTAGTGGCATATATATATATGGGAAGGATTTTAAAACATATTATCAACTCCTAACCCCCGACATGACCTATAACTAGTTAGTTGTGGATGCTTGGTTGGATGAGAACAATGTTAAAGATACATTAAGGACATAGGAAACAAACACAAATAATTTTTTGTTAGTAGCTTATATCATAAATACTCATATTATTAGATTTAGTTATTTATTTCAAATCACCATGGCTTTGTTGAATAGATTGTATATCTTCCCTAACATTAATTATGTTAGATAAATTTGGGTCCCTCCATTGGAAATTATTTTGGATACCAAATAATTTTGGCTCTAGGATAAATTATCAATTCAACCCAAAATACAAAATGACCAAGGTAGAAAACAAACCCAATGGATATTTCCACATGATTACATATCTACTAGTGATTTAACCTTTTAGGGTTTTGGCTATGCAAATCTTAAGTTAGATTAAAGGGATGAGTTGTCTAAACTAGTGAAAAAAATATGAAATAATTAACCATTGATTTTTTATGGATTTTGAATAATTTTAATTTTTAAAAATATTCATAAATAGATACTTATATATAAATTCACTATCATAAAAGTTTAGGGTGCTAAAAATTGTTAGGTTGTGGAGTTAAAAGCTTCAACCTTTGCAAACTGAGGAACAGATGGTTGCTGAGTTCTACAGGAACCGGCGTCGGTAGCAGGACCGACGTCGGCAGAGACCAGTGCAGAAGGCCACCGGCGACGGCAGGAAGTCGGCCAACGTCGGCAGAACCAGACTAGCAGGGACCGACGTCGGTCGCCTGTGTGTTCCAGAAGTGTTCGTTTCACAGACAGTTAGTTAAGTGAATGATGAGTTTGCATGTTAAGACCACCCAGAGTCTTGGGCTGCGAGGATAATTGTCTAAATTAAGAGTCTAAGTTATTGTTTGAGTTAGGGATCTATTTATAGACCCATTGGCATGTATTGTTAAAAGGCATGAGATAGAAAGGAAGAGTTCCTTCTAGTTGTAAGATCTATGAGTTGTAGGTTATTGCAAGCTCATTGGGGATCTACATGTAAGTTTGGTCTTTGAATTGCAGGTTGCAGGTTCATGAGAGATTAGCTTGAAGTGCTATAGAGTGCTTGGTGTACCGACAGGGTTATTACTGACTGGTTGGTGAGGTGAACACCAATTCTATGTGTGAGTTGGTTGTTGGGACCATTTTTTGTGTAGGAGAGTGTGTGTGAGAAGAATTACTGTACACTTGAGGTGTGGCGAATCTCTGTAAGGTGAAAGAGTGTGGCGGCTCTTTGATGTATTCTTTTCTTTATAGTGTTAATACAAGATAGTGTATTGTCTCTCATATTCTGTGCTATTGGTGAATTCTAGTTACTTGTGTTTCTGGTTATTTCCGCATATTCAATTGCTTATATTTGGTAATCATACTGTGCTCTTTCTGAGGAGCAAGATCCTAACGGGTGGAATTAGAACAGGTGTGTTTGTTCTTGGATTTACCTCCACCCCCCTCTCCCAACAAGTGGTATCAGAGCAAGGTTGTTGGCTCATAGCTTGATACCACCAACAAGTGGTATCAGAGCTTTTGGTTGGGATACTGACAGATTGGTGTAGATCTGGGTAGTGTGTTTTGATTACAGGTTACTCACAGGGCTTTTGTTTGAGTGGGAGTTGAGCAATGGCAGAAAATAGTCAACTATGAATGGAAAAGTTTAATGGCAAGAACTACCAATTATGGAGGATGCAGATTGAGGACTATCTGTATCAGAAAGATTTGTACTTACCATTGGGTGGGGTTGCTAGCAAACCCTTGGATATGAAAGATGAAGAATGGGAGGTTCTTGATCGGAAGGCTCTGGGATCTGTTAGATTGAGTCTTGATTCATCTATGATTTCCAGCTTATCACAGTGTAAGACAATGGTGGAGTTGATGAAATCTTTGGCAAATTTGTATGAAAAACCCTCGGCTTCTAATAAGGTATTTCTTATGAAGCGTTTATTTAATTTGCAAATGTTGGAAGGTGGATTTGTTCATAGCCATCTTAGTGATTTCCATGGTTTGGTAAACCAGTTAAGTTCAGTTAATATTGTATTTGATGATGAACTTAGAGCTCTCTTAATCTTGTGTTTATTACCTGAAAGTTGGGAAGGTTTGGTAATGGCAGTTTCTAATACTGTGTCTCCTTCAAAAGTCTTAAAAGTGGATGATGTTGTGAGTGTGATCTTGAATGAAGAGATACACAGGAAAAGCACAGGTGAATCATCTGGAGATGCTTTGAGTGTTGAAGGAAGAGGAAGGCCAAGAGAGAAGACAGAGCGTGGGAGATCAAGGTCGAAGATAGGCAAAAGATCCAAGTCCAAGTATGGCAGAATAACTTGCTGGAAATGTGGAAAGCAAGGGCACTTAAAGAGAGATTGCAGATCGGGTGAAGATCAGCATGAAGGACATGGAGAAGAAGCAGATGTTGTGGGTTACGTTGCACAGGATGCTCTGGTATGTTCTTTGGATAAAGTAGAATCTTGGGTATTAGATTCAGGTGCCTCTTTTCATGCATCCCCACATAGGGAATTTTTTCATGAGTATGTCCAGGGAGACTTTGGAGAAATTTGTGTAGGGGATGGTAAGCCTTGTCAGATTGTTGGCAAAGGCAAAGTGAAGCTGAAATTGCAGATAGGTGACACATGGGTGTTAAAGGAGGTCATGCATGTCCCAGTTCTAAAGCGGAATCTAATTTTTGTTAGAAGTTTGGGTGAAGAGGGTTGCACAGTAACTCTCACAGCGGACTCTTGGAAGGTTACCAAGGGTACACTTGTTGTAGCTAGAGGTAAGAAAGTAGGTACGCTTTATCTATCTACCTGTTTTACTGATTCTCTTTCTGGGTTATCTACTTCAGCTGTAGATTCAGAGATGTGGCTTGATAGGCTTGGTCACATAGATAAGAAGGAGATGCTGGTTCTTGAGTCAAAGAGTATGCTTTCGAATTTGGAAGGCATGGATCATGGTTTCTGTATGCAGAAGAAGAAGGTAAGGTTTCTTGAGGAATCCGATGTTAATGACAAGAACAGGAAAGCCTTGGTTTTCAAGGAGAAAGTGACGGATAGAGTTCAGCACAAGGTGCAAAGGAATTCTGAGCAGAGCAAGGGTGATTTGGACAAGGGTTTGATCCAAAAAGAGCTCGTAGGAAAAATTCAGGTCTCACAAGAAAAACACAGAGACCAACGTTGGCAGAAAAACCAACATCAGTGTCCAGATAGGGACTGACATCGGCTATGTGCAGCTCGACGTCGGTGACTCAGGGTAGAAAAGGACTAGCGTCGGCCAGGGGAAACCGACGTTGGCAGAGAGGCAGTTGCAGGGAATCGACATCGGTCGGCTGTAGATTGAGATGTGACTGGCATCGGTTACTGAGATGAATTTTGGGTGGATAGCGAGTTGTCATGGAGTCTCAAGCGCCCATATGGAGGACTGAAGGTGTAAGTAAGTTCTTAAATTCATCATTTCCCTTCTTTACACTACTTGTTTCTCACTTATGGCATAGAACCACGAAGTTGTTGAAGAAGCAGAACAGGTAGATCCAGGAAATAGTGGGAGCTTGGCACGGATGAGGATGTGATTCCTTGGAGGAGAACCAAACAGGGGTTTTGGGTAGTGTTGCCAGTTGGAAGTAAGCACTGAGAGACAAATGGATGTTGAGGATGAAGAAGAGCGGAAATGGATACATGAGATGGAAGATCAGGGTATATGATCTTGTATTAGCTGTAGGGCAATGGAGGTTTGATCATTGTGTTTCTCTTTACCAGGTTGGATAATATTAGCTACATTATCCTATTTTCTGTATGATGTGCTTGTTGTAGGGTTACATATACAGGTATTGCTGAACTAAAGGTAAAGCTAGTTCAGGTGTATGTCATGGAGAATCTGGGAGCAGCAAGATTCTTTGGCATGAGTGTGTTCTAGAGACATGGAGGTCTTGTTGACTTTGTTTCAGGATGATTGTGTGAAGCCGGTTAGCACGCTGATGGTTAGACAGTTCATAGAACAGGAGTCTTGATTCACATAATGAGGTTGAGTGCATGGTATGTACTAAACCTGAGTTTTCCCAAGCAGTGGGAGTTGTCACAAGTTTGGAGTCAATCTGGGAGAGTAATACTGAAGGGCAGTTCAGTGGGACCAACAGCAGGTGCACATGCTATGCAGGGTCAAGTTCTTCTTCTACATGGTTGTAGATGCGGATGTGGCAGGTAATTTGGATGACAGTTTTTGCACCATAGATTTTGTGGTGGTTGGTCTTCAAGAGTGATCTTGAGGAGGGATACAAAGCCAAGGGAACAAACTAGACGGTGTACAGGTATAGGTACAGGTTGCAGCTATTTATCTCCAAGTGGGAGATTGTTAGGTTGTGGAGTTAAAATCTTCAACCTTTGCAAACTAAGGAACAGATGGTTGATGAGTTCTATAGGAACCGGCGTCGGCAGCAGGACCGACGTCGGCAGAGACCAGTGCAGAAGGCCACCGGTGACGGCAGGAAGTCGGCCGACATCGGCAGAACCAGACTAGCAGGGACCGATGTCGGTCGCCTGTGTGTTCTAGAAGTGTTCGTTTCACGGACAGTCAGTTAAGTGAACGATGAGTTTGCATGTTAAGACCACCCAGAGTCTTGGGATGCGAGGATAATTGTCTAAATTAAGAGTCTAAGTTATTGTTTGAGTTAGGGATCTATTTATAGACCCATTGGCATGTATTGTTAAAAGGCATGAGATAGAAAGGAAGAGTTCCTTCTAGTTGTAAGATCTATGAGTTGCAGGTTGTTGCAAGCTCATTGGGGATCTACATGTAAGTTTGGTCTTTGAATTGTAGGTTGCAGGTTCATGAGAGATCAGCTTGAAGTGCTATAGAGTGCTTGGTGTACCGGCAGGGTTATTACTGACTGGTTGGTGAGGTGAACACCAATTTTGTGTGTGAGTTGGTTGTTGGGACCATTTTTTGTGTAGGAGAGTGTGTGTGAGAAGAATTACTGTACACTTGAGGTGTGGCAAATCTCTGTAAGGTGAAAGAGTGTGGCGGCTCTTTGATGTATTCTTTTCTGTATAGTGTTAATACAAGATAGTGTATTGTCTCTCATATTCTGTGCTATTGGTGAATTCTAGTTACTTGTGTTTCTGGTTATTTCTGCATATTCAATTGCTTATATTTGGTAATCATAATATGCACTTTCTGAGGAGCAATATCCTAACGGGTGGAATTAGAACAGGTGTGTTTGTTCTTGGATTTACCTCCACCCCCCTCTCCCAACAAAAACTAGGTTATAGATAGGTATAAGTGTCATCAACAAGGTCCCTAGGTTTGATTCTTCATTGGATAATAGAGCCATATTGCTCTAGTGTCCTCAAAATGGTATTAGGGTCCTATTTTTAGGATTGTTCCTATTTTATGGGATCACATTCTCCTCTATTTTTGGGTTCTATTCTTGGGTGCATGAAATATAGAACTCTATATTGTGCCTAGAAAATCTAATTTATTGTGCAAACCCTAATCCTCATTACAAGTATAGATTAAGCTGAAAATGTGTGTTCATCAGTATGATAGGATGGACATCATCAACACCCAATTATGAAGATATTTTCCTACATATCAATATTTTAAGGAGGGATCAAGCCTAATGTAGTTATCCTACCTAGTGATTGGTATAAATGCAAGTGAATGATAGAATGAGAGTGGTTTTGAATATGATGAGTCTACTTGAGATTTTAAATCTTTAAAACATAGTATTAGGGTAGTTTTAGATGGTAGGTTGTATAAGTAGGGAATAACATGGATCAAATAGATTAATTTTTCTCAACTTATCTTTGGTTCAAGGAACTACCTATGGGATGGGTAAAGTATACTCATATGGGACACCCTAAACATTAACCACCTGATTTATGTGTATGTAATTTATAAATATATTTACTATAGATGGGATAGTTTAGATATTATATAATCATGGCTTACCTAATAATATATCAAAAACCTTGGCACTAGGTACTATTAAGAACTAAGTGGTTATGTGTGTTGGTCCAATATATAATAAAAGCTTAATCTCCCTAATGGAGATCTGAACATGGACACTGAAACCATTAATGACCATATATATGGGGAATATATATCACTTTATATATCCAAATGTTTTAATAGTTTCATAGTGCACATGCTTATGCTTGATCCATTTTCAATCATAACACTCTAGATAGGATGGAGGTCTATGTATGCTTGTATGAAGAGTGCATGTAGATCTGTATCATCATCCACAATCTCCTACCTTTAGAATGTGATAAGTGGTCTAGGTGGAACTATAATATGTTACATTCCAATAATGTTATGCAATATATGTTCCTCCTCTATATCTTTGTGATATGAAGTTTTGGTTAGTAGTGGATGTGCCTAATATGTATAGTGAACACTTAATGTGCCCTCGACCTCATTCATTATATGATTTGGGAATGGATCTAAGAATATATTTAGTGCCTTAGCCTCTATTTTTTGTGGTTTTAGTGCCTCTATGGGTGTGCCCACATCAATTATATTAGCCTCAATCAGATATTTTATCTTGTGTTTTAGGTTTATGCATCTATTTTTGGTATGGTTTGGATCCCTAAGATACTTGTAAAATGCATTTGAATCATAGTTATTTGGGAGAGGTCATGTCATAACAAACTCTTTAAAGGGAGAGAGATATATGACATTAAATTATAATTTTCTTTTTTGAAAATCATGATGGTGACTTTGAAAGGTTAGTGAATACTCTGTGTTGAAGAGTGGATAAAACCAATCTAGGATATGGCTCAGAAGCTGCATTGATTGTGACCTTTTGATCACTTTTGTTCTCTGTGGCCCTTACCTTATATGGAGGTTTGTTTTAACTCTTAATAATTTATTTTAATCCATTTTTATACTTGATTTTTCCCATTAATAAGAGTTTAACCTCTCTTTCCTTGACTATGTGTCACAAATCGATAAATTTAGGAAACTTATTGAATTAGCTTCACATAATAATAGTAAGATATTTTGTTTAAATGTCCTAAAACTCTCTATCTACCATGGGGCTATTCAATTTGGCTAAAATTGTCTTATATCATAAGACATAATCTTTGATAGGCTCGCTTAACTTTTTATTTAACTATGCCACTTATGCATATGATATCTTATCACTAATGTTGATAGAGAAGCATGTTAGAAAAATGTGGAATAAAGGATTGTAGTTTTTGATAGATTGATTTGGTAAATCATAGAACCATTATAAGTAATAATTCTTGAGACTACATGGAAATAACTTCATAAAAAGCCAATCATTAGACACATAGTCCAAGCATCCTATGTGAAAAGCTTTGAGATGATGCTCTAGGTCATAAAATATAAGCTTGGGTAACACAAAACTGGATGGCAATAGAGTTGTCTCTATGTGATGTGTCAAAGGTGTATGCAAGAAAATGTTATAATTTAAGGCATTTGATGGCCTAGTGGTTCCCTTCTCTAGATGTAACACCTTAGACTATAGAGTATAAATCTCATGCATAATGGATTATATATCTAGAGTGGAGAAACTAGCCAAAAGAGGTGTAGTTGTCACTGATGGTTTTTAAATTATATTATTAGGTTGTGCTAGCTGACTTGGTTGAGTTGGACCCACTATAGGTTTAACAACATTATTAACTAGGGGAGTTAAAGATTGACCATTGTTTATTTTTTTGAGTTTTTCTTGAATGTTAATGATGAATTCATCTTATATATCTTTATGTTTGGAAACAAAGTCTTTTAATTATATTTTTTCAATTTCATCACATCAAGTTCACCAAATGATTTAACCTTTTAGGGTTTTGATATGCAAATCCTAAGTTAGATTAAAGGGCTAAGTTATCTAAATTAGTGAAATAATATGAAATTATTAACCACTAATTTTTTATGGATTTTGACTAGATTTGACTTTCTAAAAATAGTAATAAATATTCATAAATAGAGACTTATCTAGAAAGTGACTATTGCAAAAGATCTAGGTGTTAAAAATTGGGTTACAAACATGTATGTGTGTCATCAATAAGGTCCTTAGGTCTGATTCTTTATTGGATAGTAGCACCATGCTACTCTAGTGTCCTTAAAATGTCACTAGTGTCCTCTTTATAGTATTGTTCTTATATTTTAAAAGCACCTATGCTTATGTTTTTAGGTTCTGATCCTACGTGCATGAAATCTATAAATTTGTATTATGCTTATAAATATTGATTTAGTGTAAAAAACCTAAGCCTCCATGAAATTATGACATTAGGTAAATATGTGTGTTTCTTATTAGGATAGGTTGAACATCCTCAACGCCCCATTATGAAGAGAGTTTCCTACATACCAATATTTCAAGGAGGGATCAATCTCGATGTAGTTCTCCCACCTAGTGCATGGTGTAAGTGAAATTGAATTCTATAATGAGATTAGTATTGAATTCCTTAAGTGTATTTGAGATTGGGAATCTTTGAAATATAGGCTTACTATAATTGTAGATGGTAGTATATAAAATTAGGTTAAAACATGGATCAATTACCATGATTTTTCTCAACTTGTTTCTTATTTAAATAGGATTTTTGCATCTATTTTCCATCTCCTAGATAGAGGTCTAACAGTCTTATATTTATAGTGATATGTAGCTTATGCAGATAATAAAATTTGCTTAGGCCAACCTTAGGAGGGGTATACATTTTTAAAATATATATTTTTTAGTAAAGTCAGGGCAAGGGATTCTGGCACCAAGTTTGGGACACTATCACTATGTGGCTCTAGTATCCTTAATGTGGTGCTAATGTCCAGTTGGAAATCTACCGGGCATAATGGGTTAGGATCTTAGAATTTTGTTTTAGGACTATGTTTTAGATGATAGAAGATGCGTGTAGTCTACACAATGGATAAAAAAGTGTGATAAAGGCTCTATTGTAGGCATAGGGCTAAGATACGAATAGGTTGTCTCAAGAAACACTCTTAGCATCCAAATACCAATTTGAAGTGATTATAACTAGACATAGTCATGACCACTATCACTCCTCTTAGAGAAAAACCATGGAAACCTTCATTTAAAAATACCAATAATATAATTTGTGAAGATCATATTATACTACATATATATGAATTCATGAATCATTTTTAGAGGATATCATACCTCTTTTTCCCCATATTCTATAAATACATGAATGGATAACATGTACCTAGGTTGTCAGAATACATCAAAAGGATAATTGAGTATATAAGAGATTATTGGTACTATCTTGAACACAATAATTAGAATTAAAGGTTCATTTGAAGGTCCATTACTCCTCTAGATAAGTTAGTTGATCAATAAAAAGTATCTCAATTATCTAATAGTGTGGACTAATATTTGAAGTCATCTAGGCTAGGATCATCCATAAAACCCTCTAAGTGTAGGTATACAATAATATACACTATGAGAAAGAATTAATCAAACTACTTAGCATATAAATTATTTCAAATTGAATAAGACTAACTTTAGGCACTAGGATCTGAGACATGTAATTGTTAAATCTATTGAGGATTATGGTAATAGGACAAAGTTTAGGTATGGGAATTAAACACATATACATGACCCAATATTATTGAATGTACTTGATGATTCATAATATTACAAATAGATTCAATCAGTTAATATGTCTATTAGTATGGCATAAAAGATACAATATGATCCTTCCATTATTCCATAGGATGTAAGAGAGATAAATAAGGATGAGGAGGTACCCATTGGATCATAAGATATACTAGCTAAAATAGATTAATAGATAAGAGCTAACATATTTATAGGTATCCCAAGGCTTCCAAGTTCCACTCCTCTAGCCTTCTCATTTGATATAGTTACACCCTAAATTATGAGGCCCATAGATCCTAATTCAAAATATTTAAATACCCTACCTACAAAGGTACCTTAGGTAATCACTCATCCTACTTATTCACAAGATTCAATCGATACTTATCCTCCCATAGTAGTCATATATAAGAGGAATAAAATGAGTTTTTTAACCACTTGACAAGCTCAAAATATCACAACAATGGGAGAAACACCAATAAATAATGTAAGTGTACCTTTATGACCCTTATATGTTGAGATTTAAGAGGATGATTCTATAGAGGAGACTAGATTGGGTAGTATCAGAGAGGATTTAGTACAAGAATAGACTCAGGGTCACCCTCTTCACCATCCATTTCCTTCTCTAGAAGTGGAATAATTACATGCCACAAATGTATCTAGAATAGGTTCTACCATTTTTTAATAAAAAACTAGGTAATATAGTCCCAAGGAGTCCATGCTACCATGTTTTTATCTATTTTACATGGAAATAGTGGTCTTACTATGGGTGATGAAATAATTGGGTCACTATTGTCAATCTGAAGAGCACCCTGTTTGAATAAATGCAAGCAAACCTTCTCTTTAACTAATATAATGAGATCCTCTTAAATTTTATGTGACTCTAAAGTGAGAGGAACTTCCAAAGAGGGTTGGTTCCCTTGGATCTATCACCTAAACTAATTTCTTTCTTGGAAAAGGGGAAAAATTGACAATATTTCATGAAAACATGTAAAATAAGATGATGCACCAATGTTTTGGACACTTATAACTACGCATGACACACTATTAATCACTTTCAAACCTAAAAATATCACTTCACTCACTCTTTGATTAACTTTCACATAAGTATTTCACAAAAAGGCACAACCTAGCTATCAATCTAACATGGGAGGGCATATTTTAGGTATTTTCCACTTATAAACTAATCAACAAACTATCTATAGCACTTATAATTACTTGTGAGAGATAAAAAAACACTTCATGAAGGTGATAAAACTTAGACATATTCAAAGGAAACTATACATTCACTTAACCACATCAATGAATTCATAAAAACACACTTCAATTCAACTTGTGAGTGGAGGAATTTAGTCTTTTATTTCATCAAATAGGTGTTGGAGTATAAATCTTGCAATAGCTTGGGCATGAAAAAATCATAAGTCTCTCTATTACTAAAAAAATGAAGCTATATCTAGATAATGAGGAAGGAGGAGGGGGCTAGCATGCAAACTAGTCATCAATGCCCTCATAAATAGCTCTAACTACCTCAAAACTAATTCTTCATTGAAAATGCATGAAAACTTCCAATTCTCATGAGATTCCACATGAATAAGGTCTCAAAGGCATAGTAAGAGTGTAAGATCCTTTTGAGGAGCTTGATTTTCATGTTGATGGAGTCAAATAGGCCTATTTTGGTGGAAAAATCACCATTTTAAACCCTCAATGTCTTAGATTATCTCTCCAAGGATGTAGGGTAGTTTCATGAATAAGCCTTCTTATAAATTCCTCTTGAATGAGTTTTTTGAAGTTTGAATCAACATTAATCTTATTTCTCCTTGAAGGTGCATGCATGAATACCTTATTTGGCATTAGAATCCTCCTTAAGTCTTTAAGTCAGCAAGAGATTATCTTTTTTTCATTTAAACATCTTGGAAATCACCATTTGAGACCTAAAAAATTCACACAAGGGTTAGAAACAAACATATACCTACAGTTTTCCCTCTAGTTGTTTGAAGTCTCTTTAATTTATTGAAGAAGCCACAAACTTTGTATATTTAAATAATATGTTATCCATGTTGTTTATTTAATTTTAAAATATGACCATTATCACTTTGAACACATTTCTTCATCTCCTGCCCCCTAGAAACTTGATCAAATTCTCCCCATGGATCTCCTCTAGAGTCTATTGGTTTTGAATTTCAACTTTGGATTTTGATATTTGATCTACACTTCTAATATTATGACACTTAGCATCCCTAAATGCCTTCTATATACCCTATTGTCAGTCTTTATTCAATTAATTCCCTTACACAATATGATGGCCTTGTATAAAATCTAAGCTTATTGACTTATTAACTTGATTCACACTATTGATATCCATTTACATGGTTGAATGTGCATCATTGATCTTTTATCTACATGATCAAGTGCATGATTTCAATCTAATAAGCATACAATCAATTGTGGGCCATTGATCTATTTCCAATTCTCCATGATTTCACACATATTGCCATCTCATTCAATCTCAAGATCCTTTAACCTATGGACTTCATGATCACCATTAGATATCCATCTACATGATTGAATGCACATCATAGATCTATCTTGACTTTTTGACTTTGGTTTTTAATTCTAATCATTGATTAAAGTTTATATGTAATAATAATCACTATCGATCTTGATCTAGGAAAAATTGACTTATGACTTTAGGAAATCACCCATGTGTCATTGATCCTTGATTTGATCAAGTGAGGCTTAGATACTTGGCAGCCCTATATGGTTATATTTTTTAATCCAAATGGTTATTTTTATTATCTTTAATTTGATGTCCCCTTGCACATCCCACACTATTAGATCATTTTTGAAGTCTTATATCTTGATACATGAGACACACTAAGACATTAAACTCATAGGGGATATTCATGACATAAAATACATAATTTTCATGTAATTATTCAAATTTGGTTGACTTCCAAAGTATAATTATTAAATTCACAACCAAATTGACCTATTCATTATGGATTTTATTGATCATAAGGACTTTTCAAGACCAACTCACTAATGCACAAGATAAACTGGCATGATATACAAAGTTTCAAATGGTATGGGTGACATTTTGACTTATGAGGTCAAAATTATCAAAATTTTGGTGAATCAATAGGGAAGTATGCTGATATGCTTGAGAACTAGACCATCTACATGACTTTTGGACTCATAAACAATGACAAATTTGATCCATGACTGTAAGTAACCTTTTGACTTGAAATAAGACAACTCCTTCCTCTAAAATAAGAAAAGAAACACACAAAATAGGGAAACCAACTAAAAAAATAAATTTGCAAACAAAGAACTTATTTGGGATAAAACATAAACAAACTAATCTAACTAACCAATACAAAACATGATCCACCTAGATCAAAAGGGAAATTCATGAACTCACTCATTCTAAGAGATGGTACATGTTGAAAATTAGGGTGTGTATTGAACATTACCTTTGATGAGACACTATTATTTCCTACCAAATATATTAACATCTCTTTAAATGAGTCATTAATAGCAAACCAATCACCAACAAAGTTAAACTCATCTTATACTTTAGGATATTTCTTATACTGCTTGTCAACTACAACCTTACGAATTGATATCTCATCTATGCATTATCCTTAAATGAACTCATCTTTCTTAACATCTACTACATATTAATCAAGATCTTCAAGGATCTTTGAATCATCAACCCAAGAGGCATCATGATCTTGAATGAGTGACTCTTGATCAAAATTCTAATAAACATGCTCTCTAATGGGCAAAATATCCCTACAAAGCTCTTCAATATCTTGTAGAGACTCAATATACAACTACCAATCATATTTTGTTCTTAATTTTGATCAATTTGAATAGCATTAGCTTGAAATTTATTTTGATCCTTCTCAAATGGAGATGTCTCAAACTCTTTTGTGACTTTAGCTTGTACTATCTCATGAAGTTCTTCCACATTGAGACTAGCCTTATCATTATCAACTATAACCTCATTATCATATACAACTTCAAGTGAAGTATCAATAATAAACTCTTCCTCATACACACTTTAATCATTTTCTTCACACTCTCCAAGAATTTAACTTGCAGCTACAACCTCTTTCTCTATCCTCCATAGAACTAGCTCTTCTTGAGGAAGGGAGATGGTGGGAGGGTGATGGAATTCATTTGTTTGAGAGGGGGTATGAATAATGGAAAGTTTTTCATGATATAATTTTAGGATCTTGAGGGAAATGGAATAATCTAGGGAGTATTGAATAGGAGGGAAAGAGAAACTCTTAAATACCTCTATATTTTTCTCCTTCCACTTGGCCATCACCTCATCAAAGTTTGAAATCTCATTGTTCTCATGGACAACTTGAACTTGAGGTACAAGTAAGGAAGAAGTGGAAATATAATAAGGTTTAGTCTCTTTAATAATTTCTTGAATAGACTCTAAAATAGCTATATGAGTCTAATCTTAACTCCAACTTTGAAGCTCTCTTAGATCAAACTAAGCATGGTTAATAACTTCATGAGAATAATGAACATAAGAAGACTGGTAAGGAATACAAGGGTTATTGATACAAATAGTTAAACTAAATTTTATGCCTCTCCCAAGCCTTTATATTCTCTAACAAAAGATTACACAACTCATTCCTCTCTTCTGGATTATTAGACACATTTTGAAACAACACATTCACTTCCTCATACTAAGAGTTTAAACAAACTTTCCTTACATATTCTAGTAATTTGATATCTATCTCATCCATTCTTTCTTGTAAAAAGGGCTGCTCATATGCAACATCATATCCATATGGGAAAGGTGAAATATGGCTTGAGATTGAAATGGTTCAAAAGGAAGGTAATAGTCATGCTCTTGACAATAAAGATCATGAGAAATTTGATAAGGCTCATCATAGTTTTGATAAAACTCTTGGTAAGGCTAATTAATCTCATAAAAAGGCTCATATAAATCATGCCAAGGCTGGTATGATCCATCATATGGATGATCAAGAATTATAGCATAGATTTCCTCATACCCATCTATGAAAACAACATCAAGATGATACAATGAAAGTATACTTACTTGAAAACTATACTTGGAATATTAGAAGCAATTTATTGAGTTTGGATTCACTAAATACTTTATGAAGAATACTACTACAACTATAATTTCACCAAGACCAACTCCAATGGGTCCCACTATGTGTGTCAGAAAATGTTGTCAATCTAAAGATCATCCTACTTGAATAAATGCAAGTAAACCTTCTCTTCAGCTGATAAAATGGTATCCTTTTATAGTGTCGGTGAATATAAATTTAAATAAACCTCCAGAGAGGGTTGGTTCCCTTGGGTCTATCACCTAAACTAATTTTTTGTTTGGAAAAGGGGGAGAAACTAACAATAATTCATGAAAACATGTAAAATAGGGTGAATTACCAATTTTTTGGAAACTTATAACTTCACATGACACACTATAAGACACTTTCAAACCTAAAAATATCAATTTAGTCATTCTTTGATTAGATTTCACATAAGTATTTCATAAAAAAGGAACAAACTAGTTACCAATCTAGCATGGGAGGGCAGATTTTAGGTCTTTTCCACTTCCAAACCAATCAAAAAACTATCTTTGGAACTCAGAATGATCTATGATATCTATAAAACACATCATCAAGGTGATAAAACTCAGACATAGGTAAAGGAAATTAGACATTCACTTAACCACATCAATGAATTCATAAAAACACACTTCAATTTAGCTTGCAAATAGAGGAATTTAGTCTTTTATTGCATCAAATAGGTGTTGGAGTACAAATATTGTTATATCCTATGCATGACAAAAGCATAAGTCTCTCTATTACTAAAAAAATAAATCTATATGTAGAGAATAAGGAAGGAGGGGATATCATGCAAACTAGTCATCAATGCCCTCATAAGTAGCTCTAGCTACCTCAAAACTAATCCTTTATTGAAAATGCATGAAAAATTACAATTATCACAAGATTACATATGAATAAGGTCTTTAAATCATAATAAGAGCTTAATATCCTTTGTAGGAGATTGATTTGCATGTTGATGGAGTCAAATAAGCTTATTTTGGTGGAAAAGTCACCATTTGAAACCCTCAAAGTCCTCCTAGATTCTCTCTCTAAGGATTTAAGGTAGTTGAATGAATAAGTCTTCTTATAAATGCCTCTTGAATGATTTTGTTGAATTTTAAATTAGTATTAGTCTTAATTCTCTTTGAAGGTGCATGCATGAAGACCTTGTTTGGTATTGGAATCCTCTCGGAGTCTTCAAGTCAGCAAGAAATTTTGTTTTCTTCATTTAAACATCTTAGACATCATCATTGGAGACCTAAAAAACTCACATAGGGGTTAAAAATAAACATATACCTATATTTTTCCCTTTATTTGTTTAAAGTCTCCTAAATTTAATGAAGAAGCCATGAACTCTATATCTTTAAATACTCTATATTCCACATTGTTTATCCCATGCTCCCTAGAAACTTGATCAAATTTTCCCCATCGATCTCCTAGGGAGTCTCTTGATTTTGAATTTAAACTTTGGCTATTGATATTTGATCTGAGATTCTAATATTGTGACACTTGATAGCCTCACATGCCTTTTATGTATCCTATTATTAGTCTCCATTTAGTTAATGCCCTTATGCCATGTGATGGCCTTGCATGTAATCAAGGCTTATTGACTTATTAACTTGATTTACACCATTGATCTCTATCTAAATAGTTGAACGTGTGCCATCAATATTTGATCTACATAATCAAATATGTGTCATCAATCCATTAAACATATAATCAAATTTTCTTTATTTATCTACTACCAATTCATCATGATTATGACACATATCACCATCAAATTCAATCTCAATATCCTTTGACCTATTGATTTCATGCTTCCCATTAGATCTCTATCTGCATGATTGAACACATGTCTTAGATCTATCTTGACTTCTGACTTCTATCTTTAACATGGATTTTTTATCCAAATTTATACATAAGAATATGCACCATCGATCTTGATCTGGGAAACTTTAACTTATGACTTTGGGAAATCACCTACATGATATTGATCCTCAATCAAATTGAGTGAGTCTTCAATACTTGGTATTCATGCAATAGTTATATTTTTGAATCCAAACAACTATTTATATTAGTTTTAATTTGACATCCCTTAGCACATCCCACATTATTAGATCATTTTTTAAGGTTTATATCTTGATATAAGAGACACATCAAGACAAAAAACTCTTAGGGGATATTTATGGCACACAATACATGATTTTCATGTAATTCTTCAACTTTGGTTGACTTCCCAAGTATACTTATTAAATGCATAACCAAAATGACCTATTTATTATGGCTTTTATTGATCATTTAAAGGATTTTTCAAGACCAACTCACTGACTCATAAGGTAAACTGACATGATATGCAACATTTTTAATTGTAGTGGTGACAATTTGACCTATGAGGTCAAAATTATCAATAGTCACAATTACAACTTAGATTTTAGTCACTCTTACTACAATAGACTTAAAGATAAATGATCCTCATAATAAATATTTAACACATGCATGTTTTGGAATTACTTATTTATTGATACCTTTAATTCCTAGTACCAATGTTACTACAATAATTTCTTATGCTTCCATTACTGATTTATTTCAAGGATTAACCCAAGACCCATTGGTTCATTCATTTCATTCTACTACTGCTACTCAAGGTACCACAAGAAATGGGCTACATTTAGAGTACTTAATGTCCAAATCCATGTTTACCACCCAGTTAAAACTAGAAAGCCTTCCACTCATTTAAGGATGCCTATTTCAAAATCAACCCAAATAAATTCTTTAATGATATTTATAGATAGGAACCCAAACTTAACCACTTACATTATAAATAATCCCACACTAATAAAGTGTACAACTTTGAGAAAGGCCTTGCCTACTTTTCCTAAACCCCTTGTATCCTCCACACCATCTTCCATGGCTAATATTACACTTTTAGTGTTAATTATACCACCAGGTGACCCTTCACTACCTACTTCCTCATCTTTATCCAAGACTACTGAGTAGAATCTCATGGTGCTTCCATCATGGATACAAAAAATGGAGTAAGAGGAATCAATAAGGCAATAGTTAGAACTTATTTCACTTGGTGTAAGCCATGGTTACTTTTTAGGGGATAGAACTTGTAGCCAAGATGGGGTTAGATAACTTACAGGTGGAAGGATATTTGATGAACATTATCAACTATTTGAAGGGATCCTCTTAATCTTCCTAGAATATTACCAACATAATGGATGATGTTAAAACTTTGCTAATTTATTTCAAGGGGTGTCTATAGACCATGTCTATAGGGATGGAAATAGAAGTGTTGAAAAAATAGTGAACTTAGGGGTCATATGTGGCTCTCTCACCTCTTGTAAAAGTGACATGAAATTTCCCATCAACGTCATGCCTATCATTGATTTTGATAAATGCCACTCTAATGAATGACTTTATGATCATTATAATAGATAAATCTAATCAGTGTAGATATAGTAGCATTCACATGTGTATATGAATTGTGATTCATCCATACTTTAAGGCCTCACAAGAGTAGGAATACTTTATTTTAATTGATATTATGATTAAGAAAAAGGAAATTAAAACCTTTTTAGAGTTAACAACTAGTGATCCCATTCCTAGAAAGTGTAGAGAAAATAAAAATTTCAATATAAGAGATGATCGTGATAGAGTTGAGCCAATTTCTTGTGCTGAGGTGAAAGAATACCCTTAAGTATGGAGAAAGATGGTGAAGGGAGGGATTAAAAGTTTCGTGGAAAGGTTAGTTATCCATGACATAATTATTTCTCAAGATTTTGTAAGAGGTTGGAAGGAAAGGGAGGTTTATATGCACGGTTTAAAAATCACAGTCACTGAAGAAATCATCAATGATATTATAGGTATAGACAATAGTGGTGTAAAATATTTAAAATATAAAAAATGAAAATATTAATTGTTTATTATTTTTTATAGCTCAGAGAAGAAAAACCCAAGTCATCAAATCATAAAAGGTTTCTTAGGGTTGATCTTCCTAGGAACTAGTCAGACATTTTTCTTCAAATCATGAAATATATCACACTTGAAGGAAAGAACACTATTATTTTTCTCATCATTTCTTAATCCTCAATAAATTTAGAGGTCATCCAATAAGTATCCCCTTATTTTTATTGAAATGTTTAGAATTTTCTATCACTAATTTCAAAAGAAACCCTTTAATGAATTTAATTAATTAGGGGCTTATCCTACTTATGGTAAAAAGGGGGGAACCCCTATAGAGCAAGTTAGTTTTTGAGGCAATACACATTACTAGTGAACATAAGGGTTTAGATAGGGCTAGTGAGTATTTCTAAGAATAAGAGGTAGAACCTAAAGGGGGAAGAATGAAGGGTTTGATGAAGAAAACATTTTGAGGAACTTTTAGCCTAGAGGTAACTATAAGGGAGTTTTGATTTACATTGAACCCATTACCAACATGGGTCTTTTTCTTTCAATTTTAACCTAAATGATGAAATTAAAAATTCTATGCAAGGATTGGAAATGAATGTGGCCATCCAAAGGCTTCTAAATTTGGAAATTTATAATGAGTTTGATAATTTTAAGGCTTTTTTATTCCCAAGTGACTTTTTAATGGTAAAGGGAAACAATCAAAATGAGGAAGAAGTGAATTCAATCCAATCCCCTCATGGCATAAGGAACATTCATAGTGGAGGCAATGAATAAGATAGGAGGGACTCATAACAAGGAAAGGAGGAAACCAAATATGTGGGGCTAAAGAGGAAGAGGGAAGTCACTAAAGCTATATATGGTATTATCCATCACACTTTAGGAAGGGAGTAGAAAAAAATAACATTAGGACTAAAAAAAGTGGTTCTTTATTTGGAGTCTAAAGACTCAGATCATTAATTTTTTGGTGTCTATTTTTTTTTGTCTTTTTTTAGGTTTTTTAGCTTCCATTTGATAAAATACTATGGTAGTAGTTAGTCTTTGAGTTATGTGTTCTCTTTTTATTTTTATACTATTTTTTTTCTTATTTATCCTCCAAGATTTTTATTTACTAGGAATAAGACACTTAACCCATTTATTAACCATATTTAATAAAAAAATAAGTCAATATTTAGTTTGATAAAATATATAATCTAATATACAAAATATGGAAGGAGCTTGATAAGCAAATAATTGCATAGATCAAATATACATAGAGACAAGATTTACCTTGGGAAAACCTCTACGAAGTAGAAAAGACACCAAAATTAATTTTCATATATCGTGAAACAATTATACCCCATTGCAACTTCTCTTCTCACTTCTCCTCTCTAAAATAACCTTCACAAAACTCTTGAGTAAATTCCCATGAATAATCTTGTGAATCTGAATAAATCACCAATAGGGGTAAACCCTATTTTATAGTGAATTTTGTAGAGAGGTGACCATTGTGAATAATGGGTCTAACCATTTTGAAGAGTCATTAAATAAAATATTGGTAAATATTAAATAATTATAATAATGTTATTTGTTTTCATGAGGTTTTCACCTCATGTTAATAAATAATATATTATTATTTAATAAATAACCAATAGATACTAAAGGTTAAATAATCACCACTTAATAATTAAATATTATAACATTCCCCCTTAATTCTAAGTGGGGATAAAAGCCATAGTCACCATAAAATAATTATATTATGTGCAAAAAATTGAAGGAATTTAAAATATTCATCATGCCAAAAGTCACCTTTTGAAATAAAAGGAATTATAATCCATAAAACAATTGAAATTAAGTTTAGGATAGTATGATTATGAGATTACATCTCACTATTTCTCATGAAAAATCATGAAGCATATTTTGAGCCTTTTATAACATATGGACCTCCATTACAAATTATGTTTTTAATGTATTGGGATATAAAAATAAAAATTAAACATGAACTGTAATTAAATAACATAAATTACACATGAATTTTATATTGGTTTACAATGAGAATAAGTATATATAAAGATAAGAAATATATTGTCATTAAGAAGTGGCATTGTCATACACACTCCCCCTCAATGGTAACTTTGAGAGGCCCAACATTGCACGAAAATGACAAAACTTAGTAGCACCAAGTAGTTTTGTGAAGATATCTACCACTTTTTCATTTGCAAGATATAAATATATATTAATATCACCATTGAGAACTTTCTCTTAGATAAAATGCACATGAACTTTAATATATTTAGTTCTTTAATGCTGCACTAGATTTTTCGCCAGAGCTATACAAATTTGGTTATCATAATGAAGGATGGTACTCTAAGAAACATCTAAATAAATTTCTCCCAATAGAATTCATAACCACATGGATTATTTATTAACTTCCATAGCACTTTTGTACTCAAATTATATAGAAGAGAGAAAGACACTAGGTTGCTTCTTGTTGCTCCAAGTGATAACACTTGTACCAAACTTAACACATATCTATAAGTAGATTTTCAATCTAAAGTATCACCAACATGTTCATCATCATCATAATAACCATATAATTTATCATTATCAATGGATGAATAAAATAAATCAAAATTAATTTTTCCTTTGATATAACGAAGAATTTATTTAGCTAATTTCCAATGATCCAAATATGGATCTTGCATAAATCTAAAACCAACACTAACAACATATGAAATATTTGACCTAGTAATGGTTAGATAAATAAAACTTACAATAAGATATCTTTAAAAATTAGGGTTATCTTTTTCACATGTAGTTTTAGGATTAAATTTAACCCCAAATTTAATAGGAGTAGTGGTAGATTTATAATCAAGCATGTTAAACTTATCAAGAAGATTATATGCATACTAATATTTTGATACAACAATTAAATTTTTATCTTAAAATATAGTCATTCATAAAAATTATTTAGAATTCCTAAATCAACCATTTAAATTTTTTGACTTAGTTTATCTTTATATTTATGAATTAAATTAGTTAGATCACTAGTAATTAAAAAATCATCAACATATAATACAATTAGAATCAAATGACTATTTTGAAATTTAAAAAAGATATAATTATCTAAATAGAAATTAGAAAAACTAATTCTTTAAAAAAATAAGTAATCTTAAAATACCAAGCTCGAGGAGCTTGTTTCAGACCATATAAAGATTTATTTAAATTGCATACATAATGTTCTCTGTTAGGATCAGTAAAACTTTAGGTTGAGTTATGTAGATTTATTATTCTAAATAACCATTTAAAAATGAATTTTTGACATCTATTTGGCTGATAACCCAACCATTTTATTCTATAAGAGCAATAAAAAGTCTAAAAATACTCATTTTGCTATAGGAGCAAAGGTTTCAACATTGTCAATCCCAAGTTTTTTAGTAAACTCATGAGCAACTAATCGAGCTTTAAACTTGTCAAATTTACCAATTTAATTATATTTGATCTTATAAAGCCACCTACAACTGACAATATATCTTTTAGGCAGAGGAGGGACAAGATCCCAAGTCTAATTTTTAATTAAGGCATTATATTCAACTTGCATAGAAATATTCCATCTATCATCTTGAGTCGATTCCTCAAGTGATTGAGGTTCACATTGTACATAGTCATTAATACATGATAATAATGTTGAATTCTAGTTAATTTATTAAGATTATCAACATTATAAGACTAAATTAGGGATTTTTATCATTTAGGTCTTTTAGATTAAACATGAAACTTAGGGATTTCTTTAGACTCTAAGTTATCCAAAATTAGATCAACTTCTTCAAGGGCATTTATTTCATCACTAGGAAAAATATGAGAGTCAGGCTCATCAAAAAAATAACACTGAAGAGGTTTCACAAAGAGCTCACAAAAAGATTTTTCAAGAATAATAACATTTATATTCTCAATGATCTAATGTTTAGAGGGATCATACACTCTTAAAAGTTTTGTTTTACATATATATCCTATAAAAATTCAAGAATATAAAGTGGCGTCAATATTATTCCTCTTAACTTTAGGGACAAAGATAGAAGCAGGACTATCAAAAATCCTAAGATGAGCCACACTAGGTTTCTTTTTAGTCCAAATTTTAAAAAGGGTATAAAGATGTAAGGATTTGGTAGGGACTCTATTCAAAATATGAACAACAGTGTTCATGGCTTTGACCCATAATAACTTAGGAATAGTTGTATATTATAAAATTGTTATAGCCATTTCTTTGATGGTGCAATTTTTCCTTTCAATAATACCATTTTCTTGAGATAAATAGAGATTTGTTAATTCCCTTTGAATACCTCAAATAATGAAAAAATAATTAAACTCTTTACTAACATATTCACCACCATTATCAGTTCGTAATCTCTTAATAGAAAAATTAGATGCATTTTCAACATGAACTTTAAATTATTTTAACTTAGAAAAAACATCAAATTTCTTTTTAATGAAATAAGACCAAATCATAAGAAGATTTTACATAGATAAAAGATGTTCAATAGAAAAAAAGGTGTGGAAAAATATTACGAAGGGATGATTAACTGAGTACATGGAGTGCATCACTTAGCATAATCCTCTCATGGTCAGAGACTTTGTAGCTGCTTGAACAAAAAGGAAGGTTTTCATGAGGGGGATTTCCATAAATATTTTTGAGTTTATAGGAGATTATACGAGCATGGCATGTATAGGTGCTAAAGAATACAAGGATCAATCCAAGAAGTAGGAATCCTTATAGCACTTCTTTTGTACTAATGAATTTGTGCAAACTAAGAATAAGGGATTCCCTTGTGGCAACCTACCCAAGTGCTGGCCTAATGTCTACTTATAGGTCATGATGTACATTACCTTGAAAGGTAAGTACACCTTCATATTATCACACCATTTTATGTTTCTCAATAATTTCATTAGTTTTAAGATCAATATTTCCCTATTTTCTCTTGAAATCCTTACAAAACATAGTCTTCCTTTACCAGGTAAGATGCTAACTCAATCTTGTACCAAGGCCTCATCCTTTTACTAGTGAAACATAACTAAAACCTACTTGGTAAAAAAATATCCCCAGAAAGACCATCCTTTGAGGACTTCCTAGAGGAGGATCCTTCTGCGAGATCCCTTCCTACCCTAGAACACTCCACTCATAACAATTTGTCTAAATCCCCTCATAATGACCTTCCCCTCAAAATGTTGTTCATCCCTAAACCCAAACTCATTAATTTTGGTATTAATTCCACCTTTGATTAGAAGGGAAAGGCTATTGTAATAGCAAAGCATGATAAAAATAAATAAATGATGGAAAACTTTAATGTAAAGGTCCAACAAGTGGGTTTCAATTTGGCTAAATTGATTCAATATTGGAAAGAGCTCCACCAAGTGTTAGAGACCATGGTCCAAATTTTGGTGCAATCTACCTAACCCCCTCCTCTTTCCTCAATATTCAAATCCCCTAAGATTCCTAAATCCCCCCTAGGGTCCCCCTAAAGCATCCCTTCCCCCAGGCGAAAGGTAGGAATCACCCAAGGATGATTTTCTCTGATGAACAAGCTAAGGATCTTGAGAATCATACCAGAGTAAAGGCCTCAAAAGATAAGTCTATCATCCAAGCAAAGGATAATTCTATTATGGAGGATATCTAGGAGGGTCCCCCTAATTAACGCATTTTTTAATGTCTATTATTGTTTTTTATTTTTAACCTTTTTTCTTTATCATTCAGCCATTTGGGACCTGGTTATAACTCTTTATCTCTCTTTTCATGGTTTTAGGTCCCTGTAAAACCTAGGTTTACCTTTTAAAATAAATAAATAAATAATACCAAATCATTCTATTATAATCATCAATAAAATCAATAGTATACAAATAAAAATTAAGAGATACAATTTTAAGATGTCCTACAACATCATTCTGAATCAAATCTAAAGGACGTGAGGAATTTGCATCATGATTTTTATAAAAGGGATTAGTATGTTTCTTACCACATAACCAACCTTCACAAGTTTCATGATGAGAGGGGATAGAATGTAGTCCAACAACAAGATTATTTATAGATATATCATGTAAACTTATAAAATTAACATGTCCTAATCTTTCATGACATAATTGAGATTAATTCTTATTATGTGATGAAAGTAAACATGCAAAAGAAGGAGAAAAAATATATAAACCATTCTTTTAAACACCTTTAATAATCAAAGAACTAAATTGATTTATAATGGACTAACTATATTTAATCAATGTTACAATGAAATTATCATTTGTAAGTTGAGAATAAGATAACAAATTCTTTTTAAGTTTAGATACATAGAAAAAATCATTAATAACAATATTTGAAAATTTTGTTTTTCCCTATTTAGTTGCTTCTAAAAAAGGAGTATCTCCCAAGTAAATTATTTTAGAGATATTTTGAGAATCATATAAAATATTAGATAAGCATGTCATATGGTATAATACACCATTATTTAAAATCTAATACTTTTCATTTGAAGCACATAAAACAACATATAAAGTAATAACATTTGAATCCTAATTATTATTTTGATTAGGGTTTTAATTCTTCTGATTATTTTGATTAGATTTATTCCTTATTTTATTTTTATAATTTTGATTTTTATTTCTATCCTTATTTTTATAACAGGTTTCCCTTCTATGACTAAATTTACCAAACAGATTCCAATTTCAATTAAACTTAGGTGTATGATTCTTATTATCATATTCTTTGTTCCCATATTTCCCTTTAGAAAAATTATGGTTAGATTTCTAATTTTTAGTGTTATTAAAAATATTATTATGAGTGAAAAGTGCATGCGTGGCATTCTCTTTAGAATCAAAATTGGTCATCACTTATTCTTCTTGAATCAAGAGAGTAGACAAGGTGGTAAGGTCAGATATGTCTTACTCAGTTTGATACTTAAAATTCAAAATAGAAATAATTTTTTTTAACTTTTCATGAATATTTAACTGAATGATAAAATAAATCAATTAATATTTAATCAAATTACGATTACATCCATCTAATTAAGCTTTAATATTTTAAATTTTAGTAGGAAAATTAACAACTTTCTTATCACCCTTCATAGGTGTAGTTAGTAATTCAAGGATTAATTTAATGATCTTTTAAAGTAAAGTGTCTTCATACATGGACTCAAGAAGTTTCCAAACATCATTAAGAGACTCCTAATTACCAATCTGGAGAAGGAATTCAAAATTAACACTCTATAAGATAATGGACATAATTTCTTGCAATTTTTATTGAAATGCATTGGTAAGTTCAGGGATTACAAGTCATCTAGAAGAGGATTTTTTAGTCCTAACAATAATATTTGATAATTTAAGGGCTATAAATTCATCTTTAACACAAATTTTTCATATATTATAGTTATTTTCATTAAGCATTTGAGATTTATCTAGGAAAAAAAGAGGTGAAGCCATAGCTTTACTTTAAATAGGACAATAAAAAAAGACATAAATGAACTATTTTTTAAAATAAAGTGAATTACACATGCAATTATAATTAATTACGTAATTTAGATGCCAAACAATGGAAAAAAATGAATTAAAGTTGTACAAATATAAGTGTAAAAAGAGTAGCACTCAAAACAACCACCTAGAAAATATTATTAAAAAGGGTGTAAAAATAATAGTAATAAGATTCAAAATAAAAAATTGACCACTCCAATGCATCCAAAATGAGCCAAAACATAAAGATTTTCTAGTCACATGGCTATGCTTGGCTAAATATAGTTTTGGTCAAAAATTAAATTAAATTTGATATGTTAACACATATTTTTGAATGCGTGAGACTTAACACACACCAAATAAAATTCAAGTGAAATGAAATGAAATTCAAAAATAAAATAAATAAAAAATATTTTAGGTGAGATTTGAACTCAAGACCTCCCTTTCACAAGTTTTAAGCAAACAATGTTTTCACAAACCCTTCTATGATATTATTTTAACAATTTACATGCATGAATACATAATTAAATGTTTTTAATTTGAAAATTAATTAAATAAATGAATATGTATGGCATGTGATTTTATAGAGTGAATTGATTAACTTGATTATTCATTTTAGCATCAAAACTTGGTCATATACATGTGGGACCATATTTTTTCTTATGTGAAAAATAAAAAATTATTAAATAAATTATTTTAAAAATACTTTTTATCAAAATATATAAAACTTTTACTTACCTATAGCATGTTTCCTAATAATGACACCCATGTAGAATTTTAGCATCTCATATCTCTTTTTACAGATCTCAGTTTGCCCTAAAATTTTGACAAGCCTCTTAGTTTTGCTAGATGAATCCAAAGAAACCTTAAAAATATCATATTTATCTTAGAAGTTGCATGCCAAAATTTACTTGGCTATACATGGTGCCCATGAGAGAGAGAAAAAATTAAAAGTGGAGATCTAGAGCTCCTCAGGCCTTGAAATTTTGCACAGGGCCTTGATATTACAAAACTAAGCTATTACAACTTTTTTGGAGAATTTTCATGCCAATAACCAATAGTTATAATTTTTATAGGTGCCCATGTTGTACACCAGCACTCAGGTAGAGAAAAAAATTATAAATTTTCTTTAAAAATCCTCAGGTGATCTCTAGATTATTTAAGATGACATAGATAGGTCGTTGAAGCTTGAAGCACTTCAAAAAAAATTAAGAGGCTCTTCAATAATTTTCTTAATTTTCTTCACTCATAGGGACCTACAATTCTAAATAGGGCATTCAAAGTGATTATTCAATCCAATAAATAATTGTCTACATATCAAATCTCCTTCATTAGATCTGATATCATGATAAAATATAGAATCCAATATACAAGATCTAGAAGGAGCTTGATAAATAAATTATTGGACAAATTAAATATACACAGAGCACAATTTACTATGGGAAAACCTTTACAAGGTAAAAAAACCTACCAAAAGTGATTTTCATATATCGAGAAACAATTTTACCCCAATACAACTCTTCTCACTTCTTCTTTCCAAAATAACCTTCACAAAACTCGAGTGAATTCTCATGAATAATCCCATGAATTTGAATGAATCACCAATAGGATTAAACCCTATTTTATAGTTAATTTTAAATAGATTTGACCATTGTGAATAATGGGTCTAACCATCCCAAAGAGCCATTAAATAAAATATTGGTAACTATTAAATAATTATAATAATGTTATTTATTTTCATGAGGTTTTCACCTCCTGTTAATAAATAATTTATTATTATTTAATAAATAACCAATATAGACTAAGGGTTAAATAATCACCACTATAAAAGCAAGAATTGGAGATGCATATGAGTTTGCATTAGACCCTATCATATTATTTTATGTAGTTGGAGGGATGATTAAGTAGATTTTTAGGGGACTAAAGCAGTAAAAAAGGAGATTATAGTGGAATATAACCAAGGCTCCTAAAGACAATTGATAATGTGTAAAGTCATACTAGGAACCTATACCATATTTTGATCTTCATCAGGTCAGTAAGAGCATAGTCCCAACCACTATGGGGAAACATATTTAATTTTCATTAATTAATGAAAGATTAAGATTCCAATTTGACCTTCATCAGTAAAACTACTATATTGAAGACATACCAGCACCTAAATTTAATGTTTGCACCTGATGTAACTTTGGCATAGAACTATGTAAGTACCAAGAGGGCCCATTTGGTAAAATGTCACCAAGAAATAAAAGGTTTAGTTCAACAGTCTACAAATCAAGAGTAAATAATTATTCAAGTTATTAGAGATATAAGGATTATAGGTGGGTTTACACCTCAGGTAAAATTATCACCAAACCCTTTTTTGAGAGTTTGTTACAGGTTATAGCCAATAATTTTAAGGCAAAATTAGAGAGCACCAATTATATAACCAATGAGAAGATAATGCAATTGATCACATATTCCAAAGATAAGTTGGCTCAAATAGAGACATTAAATGTCTTTTTTAAATCTTCTATGGTTATACACAAGAAATTGATGGACAAAATTCCACTAGTATTTAGAATATCCATCATTTATTTTGAACCTATTGATCTTGAATTTTCATAAGTTATGAATGAATATAAATGGTTATAGGGATAAGGGGATTTGTTTTCTTTAGTATGAGAATTTATGACTTAGGCTCAAATTTTGACACATCCACCTAGGTTTTATAGATATGCTATAATTTATAATTATATAGGACTAGTGCTCATCACCCTAGTAGCTATAGTGCCTCCACTATCACCTTCAATAATTGATGTAACTTCAATTAAAAATATAATGATGATGGTTATGCATGTTACCTCGATAGAATATTCCATGATGATACTTTAGTTATATGACTTAAAATTGAATTGACAATTCCAACTAAGACTTTTTTTGAAGATTTGATCCACTTTTATTATTAGCCATGATTTATTTTGTAAAATCACTTTGGTGTCTAAATTAGGACTATATTCAATATATTGTATTCATGCATAGCTTGTATTATTTGACACATATGTTCTAATTTAGACACTAAACATTTAGATTGAAATTCAAATAAGAGGTATTCCCCATCACAATCTATAAGTATATATTTCTTGAACATTGTAAAAGGATGAGAATTTTTTAAGTTAATAAAAGCAAGGAAGTTCTTGGACTATTATGTAAGTTTGTGTTAAAGTGTTATCTCTTCCAAAAAAATTGTGTCTTACTATGAATTTCCATGAAGTTAATACAATATAGAATAGGTTTTTTGACTATTTATTCTACAATTATTCAGATTGAACAAATCACTAGTTTTAATGCTCATTGATTATTGATCATAATTATTAATAGTTAGAGGTAGGTATGTGATATGTAGTATAGTTATAACCATATCTCTAATGATGATTTTTGAGCATATTTAAATAGTTTCCTTTGGTGTTTAACTATGTTTTTATGTATATTATGCTAATGACAACTTATACAAGGTTCTATTCTTTGACATTTGTTTAACCTAGGATAGAGTAAGTTATCTTGGAATGGTTTATTTCTTAGTTGAGTCATAGATAAATTTATTTTATAACCCACCTTTCCCTATTTTTTCTCATTTTTTGATCAAGTCCACCTTAGGTTAAATACACACATCAACCTCAAGTATATTTTAGACTCATGTCATATACAAAATCAATACCCATAACTCATGCCTTGGAGTGAATATTTTCACTGATCCTAAAATATTATAAGAATATTTGTAAAATTATAATGGTGTGCATAAAACCCACATCAATAGGATTTATTTGGTGTTAAATAAAGGGCCAAAAATCTCTAATTATTAAATATTCACTTGAGTTGTGTATATTATATCCCCCATTAAGGTTAATAAGGATCAATTCTAATTATGTTATACTATTATTACCACCTTTACATGTTCACTTAATACCTAGATAAGATAGAGGTGTCCCTAGGAGATTCATCACCCATCTAGATTCACCAACCCAAGGGACCTAACCTCAGCACTTTACTATGGCTTGGTTAGCTAGTTCAACCATTATTTTATCTAGTGTCATCCATGATCTGCCTTGGAACCCAAAGAAGTACCTTACTTCATTCTCTCCTTATATGGGATGAAATGTAGAGGAACACATGAAAGATTTAAAATTCTCTCTAAGGTTGATAAACATGGTTCATGAGGATGTTACATGCATAATATTCCCATTAACACTATAAGATATCACCCATGACTGGTTCTTCAACCTTTTAAAAAGTTAAATTATTTCATGGGCATGATGTCATGACACATTTATGGCATAATATAGGCAACTTGTTAGTTATAGCATAATATACGAAAAAATTTATAACATGAGAAGGGAACCCAATGAACTAATTATAACTTTAAATGAAGGAATTCAAAATATGTACAACCATGTGGCCGATGCATATACCCTTGATGCCACTTTAACCCTTGAAATGTATAAAAACACCTTAAATATTATGATTGTAGTGTAATTGAATAGATATATGAATATTAATAACTTAGCTTGTGTGTATGCTTAGTCTATTAACATTGATAGGTATTTATATCCTTAATTGTAATCTATACCCACTATTGCTCCAAATTTATTGGCCTTGAATCCTAATCCAAATTCCAATCAGAATGTCATAGCAAATAATTAGAACTAGGTTTGAAATTAGTTACCTATGACTCATGTTACAAGTAAACCATCCATTAACAAATCAAAAATTTCACATGTAAATATGGTCATGTAAAAAGATAAACATGAGGTCTCGCCCTTCTTGTTAACTGTTAGAATATTTGGAAAAAAAAATCATAATTTCCTAGTTGACTTAGGTGCCTTGGCCAATGTAATGTTGATGAGGATATGGAAAATACTAGAGTTAACCCCATATAAGTCCAAAAGATTAGTTTTATAGCTATAAAAATATCCAACTCTAGTTATCAAATAGTTTTTAAATATTCACATGTATCTTACCTCTGAACCACATGTCTATAATTATATTAGAATCTTATTATTTGAAATTCCTAAGGATTATGGTTTAATCCTAAGTCATGATTGTTAAAAAAAACACTAAATGGATACACAACTAATAATTTTTATCACATGTGATTACCCTAGAAAGGACTATCCAAGTAGATAATGGTTAATAGAGAACCAAAAATGAAGCATATGATCACATATTATAATGCCAAAATGAGATAACAAACTTTGCTTCATCACATGTAGGGGTTTACACCTTCAAAACTAATCCTAAAAAGCATGAATCAAAATTTGAAGGTCCTTCACAGTTGTGGACCCTATATTTTGATGGTGCTCAGTCCAAGTAGGGCTATGGTGTGGGTATACCATTGATTGATCCTAATGGGAGGTAGTACCTTACTAATTTTTTCCTATAATTTTCATGCACTAATAACTATACAAATTATTAAGCTTTAGTTATAGGGATCCAATTCACACTAAAACATAATGTCAAGTAATTATTGATGTTTAGAGACCCATATTTGGTTGTCAACTTAATCAAGAGTCGATACTAGTGCAAATTGTCATATCTCAAGAAATATAAACATAGAGCCTAGGATGTAATCTAGCCATTTGAGGCTTTAAATATAAAATTATTCCCTAGCGACTAGAATCATATATTTGATTCCTTGGCTACCTCTATATGTAATTTATATCCACTTGAATAATAAAAATTCAATTTTTGTATTAGTGTGATGTCCTTCAGTTCCTGATAATGTTGATCACTTTTAGGTATTTGATGATGATCGATAAATCATTTAGTTCATCAAAAATTATGGTTCCTTTGAGTCATAAATTATTGATGAAAATGATTTTGATCTAATGAATAAATAAGATAAGTAAAATGATGGTATGCTCCAATTGAAATAAAATATGAAACCTAAAGGAATGGTATCCTTAGAATAGGTATTAGACATGGACTGCCAAACTAAGAAACAAAAAACATCTAAGACCAATGAATCTTATTTTTATAAGGTAAATTTAGGTGTAGGTGCACATACCCAAATAGTTAATATTGCATTGATTTGTACATAACAAGATAAGAAAATGATAAGGTATTTATTGACAAAATACAAAGATGTGATCACTTGGACCTATGAAGACCTAATTTTTTTTATCTTAGAGTCATCATAGACATTATACCATTGAAAGTAGAGCAAAAACCTTTCAAGAAAATATAAATACCAATCAATCCTATTTCAAAACATCTTATTGAAAAAGAACAAAAATGTTTACAGGATAAAATTATATTTCCCATTAAGAATTCTACCTAGGTAGCCAACCTAGTCCATGCACAAAATTAAAATGGGTAAATAAGACTCTATGGGATTTTAGGAACCTCAATCAATATTTAAAAAAGTAAAATTATCCCTTGCCTTATATAGATGATGTAATTTAGATATTCAGTGGGTTAGAGATGATGTCCTTTATATATGGTTTCCTAGGTTATAACTAAGTATTGGTAAAAAATGATGATAGGATGAAGACTTATTTCACCACTAAATGGGGAAATTTTGCATATGAAAGAATGTCATTTGGATTAATCAGTTTAGGTACTACTTTATAGTAGGTCATAAATTTTTATTTTCAAGGACTTATCAATAAATGCATCATCATGTATGACTTAACTATATTTTATATAGATATAATAGATCATATGGCCCACATAGACAGAGTATTTGATAGATGCCAAATATATGAGATATCCTTAAACCCAAATAATAATATTTTTTGGGTTACCTAAGGTAAATTATTAGGCCATGTTATCACCAAGGAAGGAATTTAAATTTATCTAGAGAGAGTCCAAGCCATTTCAAAAATTCCATATCTTAACAACAAAAAAGAGATTAATTCTTTATTTGGAAAGATAAATTTTATTCATAATTTATTTTAGGATTTGTAGATATTTTCATACAATTGAATGTTATGATAAAGAAAGATACAAAAATAGAATGGATAACAGATGCAAATAAATCATGATTAGATGTCAATAATTCCATTACCCAAGCTCTAGTTTTGATAATCCCATATTTTAATAAGAATTTATTAGTGTATTCATTTTCATTAGAACACACTAGTAACACTACTTACATAAAAGGTAGATGACAATAAACATACTATTGCCTTTATGAGTACTAATTTTAAATATGCATAGCTAAATCATTCCATGATAGATAAGAAAATATATGCTTAGATCAAGCCTATAAATAAATTCAAACATTATATCTTATTAAATAATTCATATTCCATTATCCTAGACCTAACAATCAATATTATTCTTAGACAAAATGAGTTAGGTGAGATAAGGGGTAAATAAATGGCCAAGTTGTATTAAATTTGATCTAGATATTATACATACTAAAATGGTAAGAGGGTAAGGCATCATCCATTTAATGGTAGAGATTGATCCATGCATATCTATTGAATAAATCAACCACTCTTAGGTAGTTGAAGGTGATTGGTATACTCAAATTATTTATTATTTACTCATAGTCTCATGCCCCCCCTAAATAGGATAAATAACAAAGATGAGAACTTGGGTTCAAGTCAGCACACTATATGACAAAGAAGGGAGTGTTATACCAAAAAACTATGAAGTCATCTATCTTAGGTGTGTATCTAAATAATAAGATGTAGATATCTTTAAAAAATTTCCCCAAAATATTGGAAGTGCACACCCTTTAGGCAAGGTTACTACACAAAATTTTGAGGATGGGTTATTATTAGCCTACTATTTTAAGGATGTACATGACTATGTTATAAATTGTCATCAATGACAAGTATTTGATAAAATATTATTATACACAATTTTGCCTTTATTGCATGTAATTGAAGGGCCTAATTTTTGCATAATTGGGCATGGATTTTGTGGAAGTCATTAATCTTAATTTATAAGCTAGATATAACTTTTTTATTAACTACAATAGACTATTATACTATATGGACTAAGGTAGTAACACAAATAATTACATATCCCAAGATGTGATCAAATTTCTTGAAGAGAATATCTTAACTATATTTGAAACATTGATTTTTATGGTCTATGACAATGGTCTTGATTTCCAATCTATAGAGTTCAAAAAATGGGATTGTTAATAGAAAAACCATGAATATCTCTAAATTAAATGCAAGCATCAATTCATGAATAGAAGATAAGTAATTGTATTAAGTTGTTAAAAGAGATTAAAACCGTAAAATGATAATATTGTAAAATACAAATGAATAAATCATCCAACACACACTCTATATGAATACCTCACAAATCAAGATTTATCAATATGAGAGAAAAATGTGTAACTCTTCCATGAACAACCATAAAGAGCCTAGAATAGGCATGTAACTCTTAATTCTAAAATAAACATTCAAAGAGTAACATATACTAGCTGATGATAATGGATAAGAATTACTCCTTATGTCTAAGTACACCTAAGCAATCTAACTCAAGTGTAAGAATAATAAATGTTTGTAGAAATAATCTAAATAACAAATTAAAAGGAAAATAAATATCTTATACTACCACTACCTTTTAATCACAACTTATGTGGGTAGAAGAAATGGGTCCTGATAATAAGGCCTAATAAGGTACCCATGTACAAAGCAACTCTAATAAAGTGGAGAAAAGGAAAAAAAACTGTAGGAAAAAACTTCCCCCACCAAAAAAAAATATAAAGAGAAAAGAAGAAGAGAGGGATAAAAATTCCCACTAGAAGATAACATTTCATGTAGCCACCATGTATCCTACAAAGAAACTCTCTAGATTGACTATGGATCAGTAGTAGATGCAGTGAAGAGTGGATCAACCTAGAGCAGTGAATATGTCCACCAAATTCCTAGTGGACCTCTAACCAAGGTTTGGTTCTTATAAAAGTATATGTGATCCTCATGCATAATAGATGGTCTAATTATTCCATGTAATAGTAGTGCATCAAAAGTAGAGGGTAAAAAATAACATAGAATACCCTACAACTTTGTGCATACTACTCGATGTCTACTAAGTCGTAAATCAATGCACCTACTTTTGGTAATGTCTGAAGTGGACCAAAAGTAGGTGGATCACTAAATAAATCCTCAATATCTCAAAGGTGACAATGATATTGTGGAGGTGTATCCCCATCACTACTATAATCATATGTGTTATAAGAAGAGTCCTCAATATCATATATGAGATCAAGATCAAAAATATTATCAAGTCTAGGTGAGTCTAATGAAGAAGAAACTAAAGGAGAGTTAGGGAAAAAGTGTGATAAGGTATATAGTAGAGTCTAATGATCAACTACTCCCACTACCAATATAGTATAAATGTGCAAATCTCTAGCACATAGTGAATATAGAGTTAACTCAACTTGCATGCCCATACCAAAGTAAGTAATCTGGTAATCTGATAGGAGATTAGTTAAAAGTTATTTAATAATTAGAACATTATGGAATGTTACACCAATAACTTCAATAGACCTTCTCCTAAAAACTTTTTTAGAGTGTTTTTTGACCACTTTCTATTCCTAGACCTAGAAATCCATCAACCTTATGATTTAAGTCATCATACATCATTAGCACCATGGTTGTTATTCATATCATGAGTTTATGAGGGTTGTTCAAGTATTTTATAATATTGTCATGCTACACCGTTACCTTGCTAGTCATTATGTGTATTCATGTCTCCTTTCCAACATGAGTCAAGTAGTCTCATGATGTTGAAATTTGCTTAGATGGTATTTTATCACTCTGATGGGTCTTCAACATGTGAAAAATGATAAGATGAAGGTGAACTAAGGAGGCAACTTAATATAGGTTTAGAGGCACATTGGTTCTACCTGATCATCAAAGGTATGCTCACTTTTAATATTTAAAAAACATCATAGAGCATGTCGTAAGGTTTAATTAAGGTTTTATTGATCATAAAGGTCTTTTATATACATTAACATGGTAATTCAATTAATATACCCTTTTTTAAGGCCATATATTTAAACAAAGCTAATGGTTTTTTAGTTATAATGACATTTAATTTGGTGTTAATAGACCACTAAACCACCACACATGCCTCTAATGGACCTCATAAACCTCATTAAGCCACCACTAGGTTGTTTCATGCCTCATTTGGATTCATTGGCACCATAGTTAATGTCAATTCTTCTAAAATGGATTCACACATGCTAAATTATGACTCCTCAAATCCCTTAGCTCATACTACCAAATTCAAAGTGTTATATGATCCATATTCTCCCTCTAAAACACTTTCTAATAATATTTTAGGTTTGAAACAAAGAGATTTTTAGGAAAAATTATAGTTTTTAGGAGTTTCTTTAGTAGTATGGATCCATACTATATGAACCAACCCAGGTAGAGTCATGATTTTATAAAAGGAGGTCAAAGATATCAGATGGTGAAGAGAGTATTTATTTTAAATGTCTTAGGATCTAAAAACCATTCTATCTCAACTTTGAGCTCATTTACAGACTCAAAGAGCTCCTCAGGTTTCTATTTATACCATATAAAAGAGAGAGGGTAGAGGCCCAAACTCATAACTAGATAAATAAGGCTCAAATAAATTCCACCCATGGGAATTTATCTATGGATTGGTATAATATCATTTATGAACATTCCTTAAGAAGTTAAGGAATCCCTATCCCCCTCTCATTGCATAGGGCCTTTTGAGTTGTATGGTTTTTATAGAATTTTTCCTTGTTTACTCAAAATAATAATGGATGCTACTTCCTTGAGTCTTGAATAGTCCTTCCATAACACTCTCAAAAATTGAATCACATGTGTGATCTCACATGGATGGGAAAATATTCATGATTGGCTCTTATGTATAGCCTGTAGATCAATTTGTGTAAAGGATAGAGTTTTGATGCCTTCATAAGAGGTTATAGATACGCTTGAAGATTTTTTAAAAAAAAATCAAGGCTTACAATGCTTTCTTGATTAAATGGAAATTTTAATTCCCCCTTTTTACCTTAAAACACCTAAAGAAGAGAAGGCTTGTGTGTATGTGAAGGTTATTGTATGACAAGACTATGTATAGTTCAAGAGCATCTATAAAGATTAAAGATGTAACCCAAAACATGGAAAGATGAGTAGGAGTGGTGGTTATCATCTTCATGTCCTTGAAAAAAAAAATTTAACCTTCATGGTGGTCTCACAGGCCTATAAACTACCTTTTTTCTATGAAAACTTACTCAGTCACCTTTTAGCAAAGTTTAAGGTCTTTTTATAAAAGTTAAGGTTTTTTTGAGTTTTCAAGGTTTTAATTTAAGGATGTGTATATTGTGATTATGCCTATAGAGTTTCATTATTATTTAATAATATTTTTTAATACCTCTAATATCCATTTGGTTTGTGTATACAAGGTCCTTGGGCTCCATTTCACATCACTTTCTTACTCTTACAGTTGTACTATATTTCCACTATCATTTGTACTATATTCCCCCTATTTTCATATATCACACTCATAATGTCTCTCCACTACCATTGTCCTCTATTCATCCACCATTCCTACCAATGTTAATCATGTAAAGATGATATCCACCTACCATTAGAACCAGCAGGAGTAATGAAATCACTAGGTATTGAACCTATATGTCCATATAGAGGGCTGAGAGTGCAAATGTGCACCTAAAACCAACCCTTTAGGGTTACTATAATAAGGTCCAAAGGGAAACTATGTAGACTATCCAAGGCATGAATATTGGAATGATTATTATGGACTTTACCTCTCAATCAATTGAGTGGTGATATGAGATACTCACTCAAGAGTATTAAGAAATATACAAACCACATTCTTCCTATATAGACTTGGTAACCAAGCTCTTATAGAGAGTCATACTAACAAGAAGATATGTGTGACATCATTGATCTATATCAATATCTTCATATCATATGATAATAAGTAATATTAAATGGGTTTAGATCATTTGATAATGTAACCTAGTGGATATCACCAATGATGAAGGCATAGTAACATTACATAGGCTCAAAACCACACAAGCATGGGTGGACATGAGACCTAAGTCTGAATGAAAGGTAAGATATATAGAGGGAAGAGTGTTAACAGACCATTATCTAATCCTAATGATGACTTGAATAACATTAAAAACATCACCATGGTCTCAAATGCTTCAGGAGATATTGTTAAAGGCTATAATCAAGACATTCACACTTAAACATAACCTGTAGGTAGTTTAGAGCAAGTTTGAGCCAAAATGGTGATATGAGACCTCTCTAGGCATGGATGGATATTTAAAATTAGTATTAATTGTAATCATGACCCATTAAAGGAATTAATATGTTTACTTTTTAAATATAAATAGTGGCTATACCCATTGTTTTGCCTCAGGCCAAGTCTTGTCTATTATGATTACTTAGTGAATTGAAAGGTTCACCTTGCTATATAAGGTATGTAGATAGTATGAAACCCCCAAAAAGGTTTTTTTTTAGTAAATAATTATTTTTAAGGATTAAAAAATCCCATATAAGGGTCTAACATCCATATTTTCACTTAATAGCCTTAGATATGGGCTAACACAATCAGGGACACAGGCTTGCACACAGACCCTAATGCCATATGGAGGTTATTTTAAGCTATTATAATAAATTTAATGGATAATGTAATATGTATGAGGGTGATTAAGATGTAATAATAATATTCCAAGTTACAATAGGTTATTAGGTTGGTTCAAGTGCATTTGAACCCTACTTGAGCTAATCCATTTGCACATGGTCAATTTAAGTACCATCTTCAAATGCTCACCTACTCAACCACATGCATAATCAAAGCCAAAAATCCTAGGGAAGTTTAAGTCTCACTATCGCATAGATATCCATGGAATATTGATCTAATATTAATGGCTAGGATTTATGAATGAATGTTAATAAAATAAGTGCTCTAAAATACCTAAAAATAACCCTAACCTCATATTCTGACACTCATATCTCTAAGCACCCTCTACATGGGAACCAAAATTATTCATGAGAGATTAAGAGGTTAGTGCCATAAAAATACATGGAATGTATTCCTAGTTTGGATTTCCAAACTCTATGAACCATCATTAAGATGGTGGATGTCTCAAACCCTACATAAAACCCAAAAATGACCTGATGGTGGAATTTGACATAAAACCCCATCTAAATGAGATATTTTGATCATGAAATGACCTTTAAGGTCTCTTGAGGTCCTCTAAGCATCATGTTGACCCACTTGTTAGCATATGTAGGGGTCAAACTATATAGAATGGACCTAAAAGTGATAGTTTGAACTCAAAATAAAGGATATTAGGGGTATTTGTGTGCACAATTAGTTTGAGAAAGTAAAATTACTCAAAAAATCTGATCAAACCATTTGGTAGAATCCATGTTGACCCCAATGACTAGTTCAATAGGAAAAAATACATAGGTGTTGGAATTCATGATTATATACATACAAAAGGAGTCAAATGGTGCAATAAATCTAATGATGCCATTCCATGAGGTCTTCAAGGTGATTTTTAATTCATATATGATGTAAAAGTGGTTCACAACCCCAATATTTAAGTCAGGGTTCATGACTCAAGTCTATAGGTAGACTAATCTTCAACCTCCATTAATATAGTGTCATCAAAAGGTGAAGTAAAAGACAAATTTGGAAGTAATAATGCTTCCAAATAGAATTGGTAAGGCTATTACAATGTTTTAAATCCTTTTTTATAATTAATACCTTGAAGAAGCCATTCCAATAGATCCTTCTACTTATAGGCACATAGAATTCACTCAGAGAGCATGTTCTTCTCATAAAAGGAAACTTCAAGTGCTCATCATAGCCTAATTTTATGCATGGGGAGTCTAATCATTCATGGAAGGTGAGGGGATCTATTTTCTTGATTTTTTTTTAAGTGGTTTAGAGATCCAAGTTCTAACCTCTATGAACCATGCCTAATACTCTAAAACACCCCTAAACCTCCCTTAAACCCTAATAATAACCCATTTAGAGAGGGTTAGGTGAAAATTAATTAAAATGACCATAATTTTCTTGTTTAATAATTTTATCATGTTAATATCTCAAAGGGGTTCATGTCCATAGACTTGGATGGTATAAAAACTGTATACACACCTGCTAAAGAGGTAAAATTATAGGGTTTTAGAAATAAATTATGTTAAAAATATTAATTGGAAGTTATAAATCATGGAAAGGGTAAGATAAAGACTTTTTTTACTCATTTAATGCTAATATGGTTCATGTAATTGATTAAAAGTTTCTTTATTGTCTCCATCTAAACTATCAGTTTATGAAGCAGTCTAGTTGGCCTAGTCATGCAAGACTAATATGTATTTTTTTGTAAATAAAACTATAAATATATTGATTAAAATACACAAGAGTTTATCCAAATATTATATAATCCTTATCAAATTAATTGGGAACCTATTTCAACTATTTGATCATTCAAATAATGAGTATAAATAGAAATTTGAAGGACAAGTAATATAGGCCTATTTTTTTGTTAAATAAAAGAGTCTAGCAGGCCTAGAATGACATAGAAACATTGATGAGCCATTTTTAAACATGTGTAAATTCCACCTAGGTTAGACTACCTAAAATGAAGTCTATTATGGCAAGTTGGAAGCAATTTCATGGACCATTCAAAATGCACATTAAAGGAAAGGTTGCCCAATGCCTTAAGGAGGCCCATTCACACTTTATTTGCATTGATTAAATATAATTAGAGGGAATATTAAGCTATTTTATGTATGGTAAAATCTTTAATAAATTAAATTGATGAATTTATATCCTCCATAATTCCAAAATGGAATCATTGATGGTATGTCAGTGTTTAAGGAAGGAAATAGGCGTATGTAACTACCATACACCACATGGACCTCATTCATGACCTCTCCCACACATTTATTTATCTATATTCTCCTCCAAACCTTATGTTTAATTATGAATTTAGATCTTGATTTGGTATCCCTTGGTTAGGTGTAGTAAATCTCTCCCAAAATTACATTGTAAAATCTTTTGAATCAATAGAAGATAGTTTCAAATTCTTATTGAATGTTAGTGTGCACTAGGGAAGTTTGATTTATAGAATGTATACATCATGTTGTCATATATATTCCCTTTCATGTACCTATATATAGGTTTTTATCCTATTATAGGTTGTATTATGTGTTCGTAAGTAGGAGTTATCTTGAAGTGTCATGATTTCATAGTGTCTTGAATAGATTTATGCCTTTGTCCTTCAAGTTGCAAGGTATTACTCAACCTATATATAAAATAATCATGATTAGAACACCTTAAATAAATATAATTTTATCTCCATTAGTTTCATTATTAGATTTCAAAGGAAATGATTATGAGTGGATATCTCATCAATTGGTGCATCACCACTTAGAGTAGGTTCTTGCATTAGTTTTCATATATCTTTCTCTATTCCTTGTGATAATTTTAGGTCTTAGGAAAAATTTAATTGTAATATTAAGGGATGTATCCCCATAAAATCAATATGTGTGACCTTCATATTAGGAAATCCATAGTCTAAGGTTAGTCCCATGTTAGACTAGGTTTGAGGTTTGGACATGAACGCTCTTTTCCTCAGCTAGGGTGTAACTTAGAATCTCCAATAATTATAATATTATAGGTGGGACCAATAATAAAGGTATTTGGAAACCTAATTTTATAATATTGACATATGGGAGGAAATATAGAAGGATAAAGATAATTAGTAATAGATTGAAAGGTAGTTTCATGCACCAAGTTTCTACTAGGATAGCTTCAAAAGGTAAGCAAATTAAGTTTATTGAATTAAAATTAGAAATAACAAGGAGAAATATGGTTCCAATATTTAATCCAAATCCCACACCCCTAATTCTCTCAAGTCTCCTAATTGTAACAATTTTATCCATACACAACATGTTATAAGTCCACCAATCCCAATGGCAAGGCCTACATTAAAAGAATTTTTACCCTTTAATGGTGTCATCTCTCTTAAACTCAACTAGTATGATGATATTACATATATTTACTTGAATATTTTACCATATTTCAAAGTATAAAACTCCACCACTCTTGTAGAACACATAGTTGGCATTATAAACCTTTGTTCAATACACAACGTAACCCAGGATAATGTAGCCATGAGAATCCTAATAACTTCCTTGAGAGGAAAATACCTTCAATGGTATAAAGTTTTGAATCCTACCTCTATAAACACTTGTGATGAATTTTATGAGTGCCTTTTTAAGTACATTTAGGATAGAAGTGACCATGTGTCACTAGTTGACTAACTCAACTCAATCAAAAGGGAACCCCAAGAATCTATGGTTAATTTCAACTATAGATTTCAAAATAACTCGAATAGAATCCATGTTATCATAAATACTACACCTAATTATGCATTTTTACATCACCTAAGGGCCTTAAATTTAGATTTTTTAGTAATGATATAGTTTATAGGTGGGACAATATTTCTAGAGGCCTATGAAATCTCTATTAGGGTAAAAAATTACTTGATACAAGTAGGGAAATTAACTCTTACACCCCTTATTCCCCTATTTCCTAATATCCAAACTAATTCCCCCACCATTGATCCATTGCCTACTCTAAATAACCAAGGACAATCTAATGATAACCAAGCAAATAGGCTTATAAATATTGAAGGTTTGTTAAAATCACAAAATAACAAGTTGGTGGCCTTAAAATGGAAGAAATAGACCTCTTATAGACAATATCAATCCCCATATCAAGATCCATACCCATATAATCCTTAAAATAGACTCCCTTACCCACCAAATCAATAATTCCAAGGTCAAATCACACATGTCAACCATATAATAGCTATAACCCTAATATTGCAAGTAGTTCAAGAGAATTGGTACCCACACAAAATAATATTGCATAAGAGGGTAAATGGTATGATCCATGGGATCAATCAAATGATATGGTGATTTCTACAAGTGGAGAAACATATTATAATCTTATTCTATAATAGGCTCCTCTATTTAAAGATCATGACATTATGCCTCATCTACCACAAGGCCCTCTAATGCCTCATGGTGACATACCTACCATGACACTATTAGAAGTTCCAAGCCAACAAGAAAGAAGAGTGGGAAAATAACCTACTCACACCACCTTTGTGAATTTCCAAGAAGGAGAGCATGCCTTTGAACATGTGGTATCAAACTTGGGGTAGAATGCATAAAGGCCAGATGATGTAGTTATAGCCCACACAAGGGATAAAAGAAGAATGGTAGATGTTAGCTTAGGGAATTATAAGACCATCCCAACTCATCCTCAAGTGAATTAGTATCTTGATGCTCAATCAAATTATAGTCACTAAAACCCCTCCAACTTAGTAAACACCTCAAACTAATGGGTAGTTGTAGAAGACTCCATTCATTCCTCAAATTACTCAAGTCACAAATGATGCTTCCAATTTCAAGTTGTAGTCTAAGAGTGTTGTTTATCCATTCAACATTGTGGAATACATGAAAATATCTAATGTTATCATTCTTATGTGGGATGATCTACTTATTCTAGGGTAGAAAGACATTCTCCAAAAAGATATCTCCAAGCTCTCTCTCATGAACAAACTAGCTAACAAGGTAAGTATAATTTATGTGAATTATGGTTAGCCTAGTGAGGTAAAATCTCCCAAGTTTGTTAATCCACCTCCATTTTACTTGTTAGTCATAATAGGAGATTGTCTTGTTCATAATTTTATGATATATTCTAGTTCTTGAACTTAATTCATGCCAAAGGCCATAGTAGATAAACTATAGCTCAAATAAGAACCCAATGAGAAAGGAGTATTTAAATTATATGGTTCTCCCACAAAGACAATAGGTGTATTAAATGACCTCAAAATTGTGTTATCAGCCTGCCCCAATTTCACTATCACATAAGATATCATGGTTATTTATCTACCTCCATACTTTGCCCTATGCCTATCTAGAGACTTTATTGAAAATATTCGGGGTTACCTCTCATTTTAATGGTCATACATGGCATTTAGGACCATATATGGGACTAAGGTCACTATTATGTCTGAGCTTATGTCTATGTTCCACTTAGAACCCTATGTGCCCAATATCTCTAATGTAAATTACACTATACTTGATGAGGATGAGAATGTCAATGAGAAATAACCTAAGGATAATATTTAAGGAATTTAAGATATTATCCTTTATGAATGGGTATTTGATAACCATGGTTTTGACCCTTATAACACTATTTAGGAGATAGGCCTAGGGGTGTACTGCATGCATGAGGAAGGGGCCGTTATTCCTAGTCTTACAAGCTTAACTCAATAACATGATGGCATGTGGAATTTATTATTTGATGGATCAAGTTTAAATAATGGTAGTGGAAATAGATTAGTTTTGGTTTCCCCTTAAAATTAGAAGTATTACTCAATTGTAAGGTTCTAATTTAGTTACACTTCAAACATAGCTGAGTATGAAGCCTTTATCCATGGGCTACAAGAAGCAAGGAGGAGAAGCATTAAACTTATACAAGTGAAAAGTTACATTGAGTATGTAACCTTATGTTGAATGCCTAAAAGCACTGAGTATGTAACCTTCTAGAGGACTTTTTAGCATTTGACATACAATCCATACCAAGGGAGTCTAATCATCATGAAGATAGGATTGTAGATATTGGTGCCTAATATGACATTGTAGATGAAGTCAATAAAACTCAAGGATAATCCAAAATAAATTTCATATGGATTCCATCTATACCTAATAATGAGGTAAGTTGGTAGGGCTTTGATGGTGATGAACATATTATGTGTTTTCTCATGCAAGAGGTAAAATTATACCATAAGAATCAAGGTAAGTTTTAACATCAATTTGATGATCTGATAGTGAAGTTTAGGTCTAATGAGTTACCTAAGGTAATAGTGAAATTATATATAATCTTCAATAAACATAATTAGATGAAACGAGACAAGGTAGGTATCTTAACTAAGGAAGAACATTATGAGAAGATAATAATCTGTAAAGACAAGCTATTGAAGTTGGGAAAAGTAAACATATTAGAAGATAGATATGCCTTCATTTCCTTATTCCAAGATAATGTAGATGTTTTTCATTGGATTAACATTATTTTAAGGGATTTGACCCTAAGCTTGCCCAACATACCATAGAATTGGAAAATAATGCAATACTGGTAAGGCAAAAACAAAGGCCAGTCAATCTTAAGTTAGAAGAGAAAATGAGAAGGTATTTGTTCAAATTGATTGAGTTAAAGATAATTTACCCATCAAACATTACTCATGGGTAGAAAAACTTGTGCTTTTAGGGAAGAAAAATGGAGAGATATGCCTGTGTTAACTTTAGATACCTTAGTAAGGTGTCTTTAAGGGACCATTACCCACTGCCCTCCATGGATTAGATGCTTTAGAAGGTTGTGGGATCTCATATGTTATCCTTTCTTGATGGATATTATGATTACAATTATATCTTAGTTAAGGATGAGGATATGCATAATATTTCCTTCACTACAAAGTGGGGAACTTATGCATACATGAAAATTCCCTTTGGACTATCTAATGCAAGGGAAATTTTCTAAATCGAAATAAATGTTGACTTTGAAGGGTTGATCAATGAAATGGTACTCATATACCTTTATGACATCATTGTGTTTTCATAGGATCTAGCAGACCACATGGCTCACTTAAAATTGTTCTTTGATAGATGCAGGCATTTTGGAGTGTCCTTAAATCCTAATAAATGCATCTTTATTATTCATAAGGGAAGATTATTAAGGCATGTAGTGTAAAAATATGATATTTATATATAACTTGAGATATTTTATTCCATATTGGCCTTACCCCTACCCAAGCACAAGAAAGGCTTGCTAAGATTCTTAGGGAAGATCAACTTCATAAGGAGATTTATCTTAGGTTTTGTAGAGCTGGTCAAGCCTCTTACTCACATGCTAAGGAAGCAAAAATATTTCACATGGATCAAGGAATGTAAGATTATGTTTTATTCCATCAAATAGGCCATATCTCAATCCAAAACATTCCTTACTATGATTTTAACAAATATATTTTTGTATACTTTCTCTACATTGGATGCAATTTCTACTATGATTATGTAGCATAATGATGAAGGCTTAGAACAACCAATTGCCTTGTTTAGTCAAGCCTTAGAGGGATATGATTAAATAAATACTTTTATGGAGAAACACTTACTTACTATGATGAGAGGATTGAAGAATTTTAGGCACATGGTGTCTAAAAACAAGGCCACAGTCATAGTGGTACACCCAAACATAAAAGAATTCATACTCAATAGAGATCTAAGTAAGAAGAGAGCTAGTTTGGTAACAAAATGTATGTAATATTAACTTGAGATGAGAGTAATAAATCTAATTAAAGGTATATTTTTATGTGAACATATTAAAATAGAGGTAAATAAGGACAAAGATCAAGTGTTGGTAGTCCATGACAGTTAACAAGCAACTGTAAACAACACTCCTCGTAGTTGGACCAATGATGTGGTCAAATTCCTTAAATTTGGCCAATGTCCTATGGGATTGGATAGATATAAAAGGAGACACTTTATATTTCATACCATACCATATGTATTGATATATGGAGTGCTCTTTAATAAAGACACAGGAGGCATGCTTTTGATATGTGTTGAATCATGCCAACTGGACAAGATACTTAAGTAATTTCATGATGGACCTACTAGTGGTAACTTTATTTCCAAGACTATAGCCTTTAACATTATTATACCTATGTAATTTTGGCCTACATTATTTATATATTCACATAGTTGGGTGAGAAAGTGCTCAAAATGTGCATGCTCACTAGAAAGTAGAAGTTAGTTGCCCTTCCCTTATAACCAATCCAAGTTGAATAGATATTTATGCAATGGGGCATATATTTCATAGGTATGATCCATCATCATTCTATTTATAGACACAAATGGGTCATCACAACCACTAAATACTTCACAATGTGGGTGGAGGCAACTGTACTCAAGGAGGATAATGAGAATTCTATTTTAGATTTTCATGACAACATTGTGACCACATTTGGTATGCCTTAAATAATCATCTCTGATAATGCCTTGGAATTTATTAGTGATAAGGTATATGATTGGTATCTTAGACATGGGATTTACCTTAAGGCATCCTCTAACTATTACCCACAAGGTAATGGACTAGCAGATTCCATAAACAATAATTTGATAAGGATCATTAAAAAAACCATGACAAATAGGCAAAGATAGTGGCATATAAGATTGAAAATTACCTTATGGGTAGATAGAGTGATACCTAAAAAGTCTAATAGATAATCTCTATACCTTACTGTCTATGGTAAATATTCAAGATTTCCTATTTCTCTTGAACTTCATGTCTTAGAGCTTGTTCATTAAATGGAGATGTTAGAAGATGATGTTATGTAAGTGAGAATGAATGAGCTAAGGAAATTAAAGGAGACAAAAGGTAGTGACATGCATTCCATGTGGTTTAATAAACATAAATTCAATAATTCATTTGACAAAAGAGCTTCATCTAGGAAATTTTAAAAGGGAGATGTAGTCCTCAAGTGGGATGAGGACCATGCAAAGCTAAGAAAACACTCCAAATTTGATAGCCTTTAAAACAGACCTTACATCATCACCTGTTACAAATAAAATAATTCCTTTGAGATTTTTATATTGAAATGTAAGTAAATACCCATCCCTATCAATGGGAGGTTCCTCATTTTCTATTATTAGTCTCTTTTATGCTTCTCTTATACATAGGTATATAGAATTATATTTTTTCTCCAAGTGTGTTTGCACATGTGTCATGTTTTTTATTTAGTATTATTGATTAGGTAGTTTTGTTTTATCTTCCTTATTATTTGGTTGTGTCTCATTATCTCATTATTATGAAAGGTATTGATCAAATTTCATGTAAAGTCATGTTGTATTTACTAAGCCATCAAGAGCAAGTTCAAATTTTTCTAAGTTATTTGACCATTAAATTTGTCAAACCAACTGAGTCACTAGATATGTTGACCAATTTATAATACCAAACATATAAATGGGTAAACCTTATTCTTGAAGTCATGATCCATCATTTGCACCATGGTTGTTATTCATATCATGAGTTTATGAGGGTTTATCAGGCAATCTATAGTCTTATCATGCTCCATCTTTGCCTTAACAGTTTGTAGGTGTCTTCATGTCTCCTTTACAACTTGAGTCAAGTATTTTCATGATTTTTAAATGTTATTAGATGGTATTTTATCATTCTAATGGGTCCCCACATGTGAAAAATGCCATAATGAAGGTGAACTAAGGAGGTAGTTTGAAAAATGCCATAATGAAGGTGAACTAAGGAGGTAGTCTTATCATGCTCCATCTTGGAGGATTTTGGGCTTGATGAAATTGGTTTGATAGACTCAAGATCACCTATATTGTTCTTCTCAAGATGGATAGTTAGGTGGTCAATTTACATTTGCATTCATCATTCTTTCTTGAGAAATACCCATATTTGATCATCTTTTTCTTAGCCTTAACACTAAAAGAGGAAGTCTCATTAGTTGATTTAGAGGTAGGAGTATTTTTATCCTTCTCTTTATCCATTTTATTTTATTTTATTTTTTCTCTTTGTTTTTTGAAGCCTTCCCTTTCCCATTAAAAATAATTAGGGATTGATGTTTTGAGGACTTCATTATTCCCATATGTATCAACTTATCTTGATCTCAAGTTAAGTGATAAATAAAAGTTTCTAAAAATTCATATTCCATGTGGATCTAAGATCACTTGTTTTGGCATGGAAGGTGTAGACAAACACAAAGTAATCTAGACCCAATTTAGAGAGAATAGATAGAACACATTGATCATCTTTCTTATCTATTACATATTATTTCAACTTTAACCTCAAAGATTTAAACTTGGTGAAGAAATCATATAGTGTATTAAAGTCATATAGGCTCAAATTGATGATTTTATTCTCCAATTTATGACCTCTCATTGCACTCTACTTCCCAAATAGAGTTTCTAGTGTGATCTATACTTTGTTATCTATTTAGTAGATTCTATGTGAAAGAGTATGTTAAGAAAGACATAAATACACAATAATCCAAGGTATTTATCACAATAATTAAACCATTTAACTTTTGTTACTTCTTTTTCAAGTTCCAACTTAGTGACCATTATATTTTGATAAAAACCCTTGAGCTACAAAATTATTTGCATCTTGTATTTCTATTTGTGATAATTAAATGTTTTGAGAGGAATAATTGAAGTTGAATCCATAGTGTAGAAATGAAGCTATAACAGCTATTATTTTAGAAAAATAGATAATGAAAACTAAAAGGAAAGTGACTAAAACACAATACACCCTTCCCCCCCCCCCATGAATCAAATAATATGAACACCCCCCGTCAAAAAAAAATGGCACTTTATAATTTAGTGTGTTTTATAAAATAAATCATTCTTATAGAAAAATCATGGAAAATTTTGCACTTTAAAAAAAAATATAACTCAAAAGTGAGATTCCAATCAAAAGTTAAAATTAAATCATTTTTTGTCATTTAATGGTCTATTTTAATTAAAATTATACCAAATTTAAATGCTACTAACTAAAAAATTGTTTTAGCCACAATTTGGAGGTGGGGTTTAAATTAGAGATCTTCTTGACAACAATATTGAGTATTAACCAATCCAATTATGCACCCACATGTGAAACTAAATGAAAAAATCCACTTAAGTGGAAAAATAAAAACTAACTATTTAAAAATAATTAATAAATAACTTGGTTTATAAAAATTAGGGAATGAATGAGATATTTTTTTGACTTAGATTTTTGGAATCCAAACATAGGAGTTGTAGGTATGCATGCTTGAACAAAGGTCAACATGAGGCTAAACAACATACTAGTGGGCCATCCCAAATAGGGTTGAACTAGGTCTATAGACCACATGATTAGATGGAAGGATAAATTTAATTATGTCCTTTCATTTTGATAACTTCAAAAAACACCTCCAAGTGCTTTTAAATAATAAATCCATAAACAATATCAAATCTTAATATTTCAAAAATTAAAATAACATCAAGTAAAACCATACAATCATATACTATCTTTGAGGTTTGATACCATGATAGAGTAACCACCAAGATATCTAGATCAAATACAAGCACTAATTTATGAATAAAAGACAATAAACTATATTGAGTTGTTAAAAGAGCATGAAACCATAAAATAAAAATATTTTTGAAGACACATGAACAAATCATCCAACACACACTCCATAAGAGTAGCTCATAAATCAAGATCTTCAAATAGGAGAGTAAAATGCACAACTCTTCCATGAATAACCATAAAGGTCCTAGAATAGGCATGTAACTCCTAAGTCTAAAATAATCAATCAAATATTAACATCCACTAGCCAATGATAATGGACAAGAGTAGCTCCCTATATACACATAATATTTTTAAACATTACCACTTACTAACACTTTCTATCTTGCAAGAACCCATCGAGTCTCAATCTCTCTGAATGCATTCTCTAATGGATGCACTGGTAAAGGGGTGGGTAGACCATTGGTGCTTCACAAGATTGTTATCCCTTTTTCCACTTTTTATCTACATAGTTGTCTCCTAAAAACCATTCTCCTAAGCTTTGCCTCCTATTTTTCACCTTCTGCTAGTCATTTTCCACCTTCATTATCCCTTTTCCTAACCTAAACCCCCTTTTGGTAGTTTATATGAATATGTTAGTTACACAAACTTAGTATTGTTATTTACAAATCTTATTAAGAACTAAGTTAGCCATGGATAACATAGTTCATTATCTAGTTATGGTTTTGTCAGTTTTAATACTAGGTCGACTGGGTGGACCTTGTTAGTCAAAACTTTTGGAAGGGTTTTGGGTTAGATCTACCTATATAAACACATTCATTTCCATCATTTACCATGAAGAGAAGAAGAAGTAATATATATTATGCATCTTTTTATCTACCATTCTACTTGAGGATAAAGTTTAGGGTTTCATACTTTCTTTAGATATACAGATCTTGTCTTGTGGAGAAGTATTTTGGTTGCATTGATAGGTTGTGTAGCTTAGAGATGATTTATCCTTGTCATCCTTACATACCATAATAACCTCTTGTGAATCACCTTGGCCAAGGGAGGGATTGAGGCTTGGTGGGTTCATATTCAAAAGTAAGTATTCCTAGCTTTGTTCCTCCTTTGTAAGAGTAGATAGATATGCATTTGCACTTCTCTTCCATGCATTAAGATTCCATATACATTTACATAAGTACATGTCATTTATGCATGTTTACTTTTAGTTTTTATTACCCCCACTTTGTGCCATAACCTTTGGTGAAAACTATATTATATTTTTCTTTACTTATTATTAGTTTAGTAAATATGAAAACATATAACCTAGTTAAGTTTATTTCATAGTTTTACTTCACTAAAAGATTTGGAACCCTCCCTAGAGATATTATTATGGTAATATATCCCTTAATTACATATATTGGATCTATATTAGTCATGATCTCGATTATCTAATGTATCTCAATTAGTTTTATAAGTAGAATCTATCTTCTTCGATCTAGGATTGATTTGTAGATATGTTGCATTTCCCATTGCATACGCTCCATATGTCTAAGTACACCTAAGGAAGCTAACTCAAGTGTATGAATAATAAATATGTGTAGGAATAATATAAATAACCAAATAAAATGAAAATAAATATCATACACTAACACTTATAACAATCAATTTACTATTAAGTTCTCTTATAAATACTATCCACAAGGGAATGGCATGGCATAATATATAAATAATAAATTGGTGGATGCCATAAAGAATTCACTAGAATAAAAACTAAGAGAATAGCATCTATTTTTAAAATATTCATTATGGGCATACATAACAAGACATAAATAGGACCTCAAGGCCCTATCTTTCTTATTAGTATATGGGAAACAACCTATATTTCTCATTACTCATAAAATACTAACATACCAATTCATGCAGGAGTATATGGAAGAATATGAAATGATTTAGTCAGGACTAACCAATATTGTCTATATGTAGGATTCATAAATATAATATCTACACAAATTTTCTAAACATTATGATATCATCAAGAGATGGTTTGACAAAAGGTCAAAAATCAAACTTTTCATAATTTAAAATTTAGTCATATTATGGGATAAATCACATGAAAATAAATGACATCATGATAAGTTCACTCCATCTTGGATTCGGCTATATCAAACCTTTTAAATTTAGGGTAACAATGTTTTTTACTTAAAATATCTACAAGGTAATGACTTGAGATTTCTAGTTAATGGGTAGTTCTTGAAACATTATTCATGGCCACCACAATTGAAAATATTTAAAAATGACCATGAGTTCTGATCTAGTAGTAGGACTAGATTATATTTACTACTTTCCTAGATTATATTTCATGTATTCCTAGATTCTATTTAATGCTTTCTCATATTAGTTGTCTTAAAAATCAGAATATTCAAATTCACTTCCTACATAAAATGGGTGGTCAAATCATATTCAAATGGTGCCAATGAAGAATACTTTATGTCTATATGAATTATTTGAGTAGGGACATTTGTCATGGTTATACTGATATTTTATCTAAATGGAATGAGTCATCAAAACTATGGAAGTTAATTTTCTATTTTCATGCAAATTTAAGAAAGACTTCTCATTTTAAAAGATCAACTGCACATTTACATGCCTAAAACTTGTTTGAGAGATAATAAAAATTGAAAAAAAAAATATGATTAAAATATTTAATCTAAAATGAATTTTATTCTTGTAAACCCATCCAATGGTGGTTCCCAACCCTTATTCTAAGAAATATTCAATATAAATTAAATAATAAAACTCATAGAATAAGGGTGATTCAAGTAATACCTATCAGGGCTATGGACACCTAGATGGTAGTATAGAATGTATTAGAGTGGAATCAAAGGTATCTCTATTAGGGTTATGGATACTTGGTTGGAAACTGAGTAATGTTCATCTTCCAAAATCCTTGTTCTTAAAAGTTATAATACAAAAAGGGGAGACAAAGAGACCTAAAATTTTGTTTGATACTTGTTAAAACTCTCAAAACAAGGAGAAATTTTTTTCACAAAATCACACATGATATGATAAATGAAAAGGGATATTTTTTTCCATGGGCCTTTCTCTTTCACTTTATCTAATTTATTTATTCTCTTCTTATAAAGTCTACAATTTTTTCATGATGTTTGAGCCAGGGATTTTGCATTCTCAAATACTCTAGAGTATGTCCCCACTGAGTCACCATTTGTTATGACCAACACCCCCATTTTTTAATTTTTAAATGGGGACCCATTTTGGTTTGAAGACTCCATGTTCATGTCTTACTTTGAATAAGTCATTATAGGTCCAAGATGAATCGTTACCTTAGGTTTAATTAAAAATCAAGGTTGACATTGAATTATTCTTACATATCTTTGGCTTTCAAATATAAGGATTTATCAAAATTATATTTTGATTTTATTTTAGACTAACTAATATAACTGAGTTTTTTGCAAAGGTTATTTTATCTTTTATAGGATATATTAATTTTATAGGTTGACACCAATTTTTTATACATGTTTATTTTGTGCTTAAACTATCATCATATCCAAGACTGATAAAGCATTATAAGGGTTTAGATAGGCCTAATAGACAATATTGTGCCATGGTTATTTATCCAAATCCCTTGCATATCAATCATCATGGTTCCAAGTCTATTTATTCTTGAGAAAATGAGAATCATCCATAGTCTTAATACCATATATCCATGGCATATACAAAATATTATAAGTGTATTTTCTATCCTAAGTAAGTGAAAATTTCCCACATGTTACCATCTTGTTTACTTGAAACTAATTAATAAAATGACTAAGGTATGGGGATTCCTAAATGCTTGAGTTATTGAGATCAAGACACACATATTTATTAGTCTCTCACTCCCTAAATATCAAATGGATAAATCATAGAGATCCAAGTAAGTGATATTTTTCTACGTGTCACTATCCCACTCATATATGTCTGATAGGTTCAAGTATAGAGTAAAAATATTCCTAATCACTCCTAATCATCTAAGTAAGTGAGGACCATCCACATGTCATCATCTGGCTTACCTATAGTAAATCAAAACATCAACCCTCTATGGCCATCTAGATAAGAAAGAGTCATCCACATGTCACCATTCCACTCATCCATGATGGACATGTGTAAGTAAAAAATATAGAGAGAAGATCATTCACATGTCATTACCTCACTTACCCATAATAAATAAAAACATTAACCCTTGATGACCATCTAGATAAGAAACAATCATCCAAATCTCACCATTCCACTCATTCATGATGGACATGTGTAGGTATATGATATAGAGTATCTGGATAAATGATGACCATCCACATGTTGACATCTTGTTCATCCACACCTATACACAATGACATGAATTATGAATCCAAATATCTAAGGAGATAAGCGAGATCCATCCACATGCTGACATCATGCTCATACATGAATAATATTAAATATCACAACCCACTAAACTAAGTGACTTAGTGGATAAAT
>JARHVA010000791.1:4452500-4460000 GCA_037957365.1 Torreya grandis
TATATGACCCAATATTATTGAATGAATTTTATTATTCATACATTTACAATTAGATTTAATTAGTTGATATGTAGATAGTCATCCATAAAACCCCTCTAAGTATAGGTAGATGGTAATATACATTATGAGAACACCTTCATAAAAATACCAAACACATAAATCAATTCAACTTGAATAAGACTGACTTTAGGCACTATGATTTGAGACATGTGATTTCCAAAGTTATTAATGATTGTGTCAATATTAAAAAGGTTAGTTACAAGCATAAAACATATACACATGACCCAATATTCTTGAATGAAATTTATGATTCATAAGTTTAGAACTAGATGTAATCATTTGATATGTCTATTAGGGTGGCATGGAGGATACAATATGATTCTTCCATTACTCTATGATATTTGATAGAGATAGACAAGGATGAGTATCTTCCCACTGGATTAGAAGGTACACTAGTTAAGATAGATAAACTAATAAGGGCTAATAGATTTAAAGGCCTACCAAGGCATCCAAGTGCCATTTCATTATCCTTGTCATTAAATACAGAGGAACCTTAAATTATCAAGAGGCCCATTGATCCTTCCTTATAATTTTTAAAAACCCAACCTTCAAAGGTAATTTGGGTAATCACATATCATGATTTTAATCACTACTACTCCTCCCCTAGTAGTCACATAATAAAGGAAGAAAAAGACTCTCCCATCCACTTTACAAGCTCCAAATATCATAGGATTTGGGGAGATACCATCCAATAATTAAAGTGTGCCTTTAAGACCTTAATATGTTGATATTGAAGAGGATGACTCTATAGAGGAGACTAGACTAGGTAGTCTTAGAGAGGATGTAGTAAAAGAACAAACTGAGAGACACCCTCCTAGCCATCCACTTTTTTCTCTAGAATGTAAGAATCACATGCCACAAATATAACCATCACATTGTCTACCACCATTAAATAATCTATTAGGAAAGATATTATTAACGATTCCCTTGCTACCATGGTTTTATCTACATTGATTAGAACTAGTAGTCACCAATATGGGTGCTACAATAACTAGGGTCATAATTACAACTCAAAACATAATCAATCCTACAACAATAGACTTATGTAAAAGTGTTGCTCCTGATAAGGATCTAACATAGGAAATTTTTGGAAGTCTCCATTATTTTATTCCTTCTATTATTAGCACCAATATTACTACATGAATTTCTTATTCTTCCATTACTCAATTTTTACAAGGATTAATCAAAACCATTGATTTATTCATTTCCTTTTATTACTGCTAGTTAAGGTACCACAAGAACTAGATTACATTTGAGTACCTAGTGTCTAAATCTATTTTTACCGCCTAGTTAACACTAACATGGACTTCCACTTAGTTGGGGATACTCATTGCACAATCAACCCAAATGGAGTCTTTAGCTATATATGTACACAAGACCCTAGACTTAACCATGTCCATTCTAAATAATCCACAACTAATAAAGAGTACACCTTAGAGAAGGGCCTTGCATTATTTTCATAAACCCCTTGCATCATCCACAAAATATTCCATGCTAATATTCCACATATAGTGTTGATGAAATCATCAGGTGACCCTTCACTCTCTACTTCCTCATCTCCATCCCAAAATATCAATCAGACTCTCATGGTGCTCCCACTATGGATAGAATAAATGGAAAAATAAGAATAAACAAGGCAATATTTAGATATCATAAAACAAAAACACTTTCCATGTAGTTTGATAGAATCACCAATAGATTGAAGAGGGCAAGGAAGAAGAGAGTAATGGTTGAGGGTGATCTTGTTGAGTTATTTAAGTATGAGGAAATACTTTCATTGATAAATAAAATAAAAATAATACCTAGAGATGCATATGAGTTTGAAGAAAAACCTATTGCAATGGTTGATGTAGATGGAGGGATTCTTAATAAAATGTTTAAGGGAATAACATAATCCAAAAATAGATTATAGGTTAGAATGTAATTAATACTCCTAAAAACATAATTGGTAATGTGTAGAGTTTTGATAGGAACATATACCATATTTTGAGCTCTATTGGGTTAGCAAAAGAATAATAACAACCACTATGGGGATATGTGGTTAAGTTTCATAAATTAATGAAAGACTAGGATGCCAAGTTGAGTTTCATCAGTAAAGCTACTAGATTGAAGGCATACTAACACTTAAATTTGATGATTTCACTTGATGTAGCTATAAAATAGAACTATATAAGTATCGAGAGGGCCCATCTCATATAATGACACCAAGAAATTCAAGGTTTTATTCAATAGTTTAAAAATCAAGCTTAGGTAAATATTCAAGTTCTTATATATATAAGGATTATAGGGGTGTTTGCACCTTAGGGATAAATTATCAACAAGCCCTTTTTTTAGAGTTTGTTATGGGCTTAAGCTAAAAAATATAAGTCAGAAGTGTAGAGAACCATTTACACAAGTAATGAGTAGATAATATAATTGATCACATTTTCCAAAGATAAGGTGGATCAAATAGATACATTGCATATCTCTTTTAAATCTTCCATGGCTATGCATAATAAATTACTAAACAAAATTCCACTATTATTCAAAAGGTCCATCATTTATTTTGAAACTATTGACCCGATAGGCTATCATTACACATTTCATTTAACTAATCAATGGATTAGTGTCATTTTATACCAAGGTTATTTTCCAAGGCTATATGCAATGAGACTATTGGATATTATAATTTATAGTTCATTTTTTGGGGTTTTACTTGTGCTATGATGTCTAAATCCTAAGGACAAAAAATAAGATCCTAACTCTATTTTGCATAAAAATAAATCTATAATATTTATTAACTAAAGATCTCCTATATTATTCACACCATCAACATCCATAAATTAAACATTTGTAATAAGACATTATGGTGTCCTCACTTGACCTACCCAACTGGGTAGGATAGTGTGATATTTCAAAATGTTAAGAGATTGTTTACTATCACTTAGAATATTCATGACAAATTCTGAATATGAAGATAGGTTAATAAAATTTACTTAATACAAAATTAAAAGACATGATATTTCATAAAGAAAACTCACTTGAATTTATTTGAAAAAACCTTTTCATTTAAGGGAAACACATTTGCATTAAAGTAAATTTACACTTGCTTTGAAAAGGAAATTCACCCTTTGTTTTGAAAGGAAACCACTCTTACGTTTAAAAGGAAGTCACACTTTGTAGTAAATGAATTATATATAAATTAAATAAATACTTATAAACTATAAATGAAAATTACTAATTTGTTTTGATCTTCAGAGAGAAATGGGCCCTTGCTCCTTCCTCAGAATAGGAACAACTTTACTCAGTAATGAAAAGAAATGATAAACATTATCTCATTATCAAAGGAATATATACAGATATGCAAATTTACATTGGAATTTTTCTTTTGATTAACTAAATTACTAACTTATTCCTTATTTATAATGATATGGAGATATGTATTTAAAGCACATCTCAATATCTATTCACAGAATACAAAATCTAGTGATCTAAATAGCCAAATATGCTTATTCAAAATATAGAAGATCTATTAATCAAAGACCACACTTATAGGAAGGCATTGGAAATAAATTAAATAAAAATATATGGAAATAAATAAAATAGATCTAAAAATATTATATATGTTTTTACAAAATATAAATACAAACATATCTGGATCATTTTAGACCATTACTATGAATAGTAATGTCTAAAATAAGATATCTAAATATGAAAAGTCTATTTATATATAATATATATCTTTAGAGTCATTATGTTGATATATAAGATCCATCTAGAAATATTCAGAGCATGCTTGGGCATCTTTGTAACATTATGTATTGGTCTTCAGAGCATCTTCAGAGTGTCTTTAGAGTGTCAGATCTTTGGAGCTCAATGTATTCTTTGTTGAATCCTCAAAATTATTTCCAAAACTATTTGATGTCTTATAAAAATGATCCCACCATATGGATGCATTTTTTTACTCAAAATTGTGCTCATTTAATCCAATTTAGACATAATAACAAGATAAAGAATCAACAATATATCACATATAAACAAAGTACAATTACATTAATTTCCTACTTAGATAAGACCTTAACTATTAAATTAAATGTAATATATAACCAAAATTTATCACTTATGGATATTTTGTATTAGATATAATGATCTATATGGAATGCTCATCATTTTTTCCCCACACTTTATCTTTTGCAAGTCCTCTTGCAAACAAGTGGGATAACTAGTCTTCAATCCAAAAGTATAGATTCTAATCATTGATTTTGATCATAAATATGAAAATGGTTCCCAAAATCATGATGACCTCTGGGAAAGAATCTATAATATCTTAATACTATGTGCATCCATGCCTAAAATTCAAATTTTGCTTGATTATGCCAACTTTGCTAGGGGGCATAGGATAGAGAAGAATTGGAGGCCTGAATCTCATTCTAATCCACACATCACATCTACTTCATATAATATATAAGTGATAATATATGAAATGACCTAAGCTCTCTAAATACTCCACCTGATGGTGGTGGGACTCATGACTTCCCTACATTTTAAAGCAATAGGCAAAGTCTCCCACCTAGCTATGTTGGCATTGATGGAGTTGGTAGAATTTTGGCTCTGAAAAACTCTAAAAGATGTTACATTGGATCTCAATAATTCATGGTATTTATGTTTCATGTATATGTGTTACATTGTATAAAAAGTAGCAAGAAGATTATGAGCCTCTAGAAATTAGGGTCTCATGCATAGACATATGATGTTCTAAAATTCTAGAAATTTATTGTGTGTTTGTTTTTATGCTATTTGATTTCTCATGGTAGAGAGGAAAGCATGAAATTATGTTTCCCCTATAAATGAGTTCACTAAAAAACCAGACTGATAACCCAACAACATTTTAAAAATATATAATTCACAAATTTCATCTTGTCTTTCTATGGTACTTTTGAGAAAGACATCTATAAACATATGTTCATCCTCAATAATATCAATAAATCCAAGATAAATAAATTATATTTACCACTTATATAATTATTCATGAATAAAAATAACATAGGTAGAGGAAGGTGTCATGTATGATAATAATTTTTTAGAGATTGCACAAATATTTTGAATGGAAGTCTAAGCTTTTTGAAGCGATCATTAAGACTTTGCTTTAATATTAGCATTTTCTTCTTATAATTCCTAAATTTTCTATTGGGATTTGTTCCAAACTAAAATCATATCATGAAGTGGGAGCGGGAAGGGATGAATAGCTATTATAGTTCCTTCAATTTGTACTACTATCTCCCTCTTCTCCCTCTGCATAGCTTGTAAAGAGACTTGTATCTCAATAGTCTGAGTGGTTAGCTCTTGTATACAAGTTTTTAATTGTGTAAGTAATGCATTTTTAATAGAAATAGACTATTTAATATTATTAATTTAAGTATAATTAATAGCAATATAATTTTGTAAATTAACAATTTCGGTGTTCTTATTAATAAGAGAGTTTTTTAAAGTACTCAATTCTTAAGTTTGGAAAAACATCAAATTGTGTATTCTAGTCTTCTCAACATTCATTAATATAAGAATTACTTCTTTTTCCCTAACTTGAGAACCATATTATTCACATATTCTTTCTAAATTGGAAATAATTTGGTTCTTACCTTGTAGTGTTGAATGGAGAAAATCCAATTATGCCTATTCCTACCATATGGTTTCCTCATGCTAGGACAGATCCATGGCATGCTACAACTCCCCTTATTCATTAGAAGGTTGGGGAGAAGATATACCTTCTAATATTAATGTATATTTATATTTATTGTACTTTTTGAGCCATAATTTCTTCTATAAGGGTTTTTTTTCAATTATAATTTCTTATGCATGGGTCTCTTCTTTAGCTTCTTGTTCAACATCTATAAATTCTATGGGATACCTTAAGATTCCTAAAATTTTGTATATGTGTACATCTCCTTCTTCTTCTTCCTATTGAATGAGTTGATGACTTCATTAGAGTTTGACTGGAGGATTAGGGTTTTTTGATGAAACCCCCATTTGTCTTTTTTATCTTTGACACAATATCTTTGGATCTAAGGGTGATGAAGATGGGTCTTATTAATTTTTTGCTATTATGTGGGGAGGAGAAAAAAGATGTGTTGATTATTTATTAAAAAATTTGGGAGGATTTATGAATAAAGGAAGACCAAGCTTTTTCATCTTTAGGTTTTTACAAAAAATGATGCTGATAGATGAGGTTAACCAAACCATGGTGTCTAATCGACCCAGTTCCTCTTTTTAATTTTTGAGTAACATTAATTATCACATGGTGAGGAAAAGATGAAATATTTATCTGGTACTCTACTCTTGTGGCTCCTTTCCTCAATTGAATAATAATTTTCCTAACATCTTCATCGACTATAATGAACTGGTAATCACAGGTAAGATACTTCATGATCCAAAATGCAACATTTTTCCATGGCTATGGAAGGTTGTCTCTCATAATTCCTCTAGCCACACCTTGTGAGGATTTGGCCAATCTAAAATGTAACTCATTTCCTTCAATGAACATTTGAATTAAGTCAACAAAACTTAATTTATCTATGACAACTACACCCTCCTCAGGAATTATAGAGAGTGCACTGATCAAAGAGGGATCTACTAGAATGTACTCACCTCTAAAAATAAGATGGTATTCATTGAAATTTTCAAAGAATTCTTGCATAATATTTTCTTGAAAACCCTAAAATATTTTTAAGAAATTCAACCATCCTACCGACTCAAAAAAATATCTAGATGACTCATCCTGTAGCAACGTGTTTGATGATTTTGGTTATTTTTTCTTCTTTCTGCCTCCCATATTTGGAGTTGTCACTATTTTCTCAAAAAATTGATTACGCTATGCAAAAGGGAGCTCAAAATTACATGGGGTATAGAGGAAGGTAGGGAATTAGGTATATGATGCAACAATGGATAGAAGAAACAATGAAGAGAAAATAAAGATATATCATGAAATTATGGCAACAATTATGGTGGAGCACTTTAGATCATGTGAGATTTAATGAAAAAGCACCTTTTTAGTCATTATTAATGATGTGGTATAAGGGGTCATAATTTGCAGCACTTAAAGTATTAACCACAATGATTTTTGCAACACATCATATCTTTTTTAAAAGGGCCTTTTAAAACAACTTCACATCAAATCTTTGAATGTGGCAATGATGCTAGCTTCATCACATCCATGTGGCATTACTAGAACTTATTCATTTGAAAAAGTGTTGACTACCTAATGATCACACATGCATTACATGAAATAGAAAATGCCTTAACTTTTGGAAAAGAAATATAATTGCACCTTTGTTGTATGGATCCATGCTTATATTCTAGAGTTGCCATGTGTCCTACAATGATAAACAAGTTTGAGAAGATAAGTTAGTTGACAAAAATTTATATTTTATTGTATAAGTTTCTTCTGAAAAGTGTCATTGTTGGTTT
>JARHVA010000791.1:4462500-4475968 GCA_037957365.1 Torreya grandis
TTCTTCACCAAGATTAAATCACTTATATTATAGTTAAAATATTGTGGAATTAAGAAAAAAGATGAGTATTTAGTTCTTTCTGTGTTTACAAAACTAAAACCTAATTACTCTATATTTGTGTCTTCATTTTATACTACTAAGAGAGCCATAAGAGCCAACTAGAAAATTCCATCCTTAGATGAGTTCATTGAATATTTGACTAAGGAAAAAGATAAGTTGATCCAAATGGGAACCCTCACATTTTCCAAACCTTTAGCCCTCATTATTAAGAATGAGAAACAAAAAGCCTCTAGTAACAAGGATAAGAAATAGAAGAGTAAGGATCTAGGGAAGAAGAAAGAATAGAAAACCATTATAAAAACTAGCACTGAAACCTCCTCCTCCAAATGGAAACCTAAAATATATAAGGTTAAGTTCTCTTATTGTCAGAGGAATGGGCACAATAATCACAAGTGCATGAAGAAATAGATAGACCACCTTACACATCTCTTCGAGAAGAACAATATAAGGGTCCTTGAGTCCATCAAATAATCTTCATCGGTCAAATAATCCTTTCAGGCAAAGGAAAAATGGAAAGATAAACCTAAGGGAAAATGTTTAGTTATAATGGCTTTTACATCTAATTCATCTTGGGTTAAAGACTTTGGTGATTCACACCATATGGGTTCGTTAGAGGTTGAGATTCTTGACTTAGAGCCCTGAAACATGTCCTCTATCACTTTGGGTGATGACACTCTAGAATTAGTTATAGGGAGAGGTTATATTGAAGTTGAAGGTAAAACATTCAAAAAAATTCTAAGTGTACCTTCATTATCATGTAATATCCTTTTAGTGTATCAAAGTACCCACATAGGGCAAGGCATGAGAGTCGAGTTCACACCAGATTCTATTGAGATCAAAGAGCTACATAATGACACTATAGTTGTATTGGGGAGGTCTAACCACCATTCCAAGATATACGCCTCCAATTTTTATCTAGATTTTTCTCCTACCAAATTGTTTACCTATTCAAATGGATTTATTAGGCTATGGTATGAGTGATTTGGCTATCTTAACTACCTCTATCTTAAGTAGTTGAGTCAGCAGGACATGGTTACTAGCTTGTCTAGATTTAAATTCTTTAAGGGACTTTGTGAGGTTTATGCCATTGGAAAACATCTTGAAGATAAATTTTATAAAGGAAAAACTAGGATAACTTTAGTACCTCTTAATTTGATTTATAGTGATGTCACAAGATAGTTTTCCTATCCTTATTTTACCAGGGCTAAATACGTCCTCACCTTCATTGATGAATTTTATAGATAGACATGGGTTTAATTTCTTAGACAAAAGTTTGAAGTGTTTGATAATTTTTTAGAATTCAAGGCTCTTGTTGAGAAGTAATATAGTAAGTGCATCAAAATCCTTTAGATAGACAATGGGGGGAGTACATCAACCTAGATTTGAGAAATTTTGTACCATATAAGGGGTTGATCTTTAGTGGATAATACCATAAACTCCTTAGAATAATGTTGTAGTGAAACGTAAGAATCAATCCTTGAAGGAGATGGAAAACTATATGATTCAATCTAGATAATTGGCTCCATAATTTTGATTAGAGGCCATCAATTATACATACTACATTCAGGATTAGGTTCCTCACAAATATTTATAGGGTATCACTCCTTTTGAATCTTGACATAATAGGAAACCAAAGGTACAACATTTTAGGGTCTTTAGATCACTGGTGATGGCATATATTCTCAAAAATAAATACAAGGCTATAGAGGCTCAATCTAAACCTTGCATCTTTATTAGGTATTTAGATGGGATTAAGGGTTATAGGCTTCTCTAGCCTATGACTCATCAGTTGTTTATCAAGATAAGTGTTAGGTTTGAGGAGAGTCCCATTGAATATTTACTAGACACTTCTTCATCTACATGGGTTTCACTTAGTTTGGATGAGAAGTCTAAGGATTCAGATTATTCATAGTAGGTTACTGAGGTAAAGGCTTCATCTTCTTCTTTTGATAGTGAGTTTAAAAGTGAGTCTATAAGTGATTAGAGTGATTGGGATTCATCCTCATTCACTTATAAGTATTCATTAGAAGATGAGGATTTAGCACTTGACTCACCCATTTTAGGCCCCTTTTAGGCTAGGCAGGCACTTTAGAGTGTAGGATCTAGATGATGATAGACGTACTCAAGAAATTTTTTAGAGTATACCACATGCCTTCTTTACTTCTATGACTGATCCACATAATTTTAGAGAGGCATCAGGCATACCTCAGTGGGATAGAGCCATGGATGAGGAATATGATTTCTTGATTAGAAATCACACTTAGGATTTGACTTCAATTCCTAAGGGAAGAAATATGGTTCAATGTCATTAGATATATTGGACCAAGTATGCTACAAATGGGTCTATTGATAAGTACAAGGCTAGATTGGTAGCCAAAAGTTTTTCATATGTAACCAACATTGACTACTTAGAGACCTTTGCACCAATATCTAAGATGACTTCGATAAAACTCAAAATTGTAGTAACCATTATACATGTTTGGAGTGTGTATCAAATGGATGTGAAGAGTACATTTATTTATGGAGACCTTGAGGAAGAGATATGCATCAAGTACCCACCTAGATTTATTTGGGATTCTTCTTTAGTGTAAAGACGTAGGAAATTTATGTATGGACTCAAATAGCCCCCTTGAGCTTGGTATGACAAAATGGATTCCTTCCTTCTTGCTTTAGGTTTTACCTGATGCCACTTAGACCCCAATATGTACTTCTTGTGATAAGATGATTCATTGTTGAAACTAGTTTTTTTATGTTGATGACCTTTTGATCACTGGGATTTTTTCTTTAACTATCTCAATAGTGAAGAAAACTCTTAAAGAAAAATTTGGCATGACTGACTTGGGCCTAGTGCACTACTTCCTTGGCATTGATATCACTCAAATTGATTCAAGGATTTCACTTACATAGCCCAAGTACTCTCTTGATCTTTTAGCATAGTTTCACATGGCTAACTATAAGCCATCTACAACTCCATTCCTATCTAGATTCAAGCTTGAAGTTGACTATTCCACTCCATTGGTCAATGTTACCTTGTATCAATAACTTGTTGGTAGCCTTATCTACTTGACTCACACCAAACCTGACATCTCTTATGCTGTTGGTATTATTTTAAGATTCATGTAGGATCCCCATGAGCTACACTAGAGATAAGATAAGAAGACCTTGCACTACATTCAATTTTCACACAAGTATGTGATAAATTATAGGGTTAATTCATATTTTGACTTGGTTGGCTACATAGACTCAAATTGGGCTAGTGATACTGAGTATCATAAGTCCACTTTAGGTTACAATTTCTCATTGGGTTTAGGCTCCATCATTTGGTCAAAAAAGGAGAAAATTTCTATTTCTCTATCTTACATAGAGGTAGAGTACATGGCAGTTATTAATGTAGCTAATGAGGCTATTTATCTTTAGGGGATTCATTCTGATCTTGGTATCTAAATTAGGTAGACTACAGTCATATTTTTTATAACCAGAGTACCATTCAGATCAATAAGAATCTAGTCCTTCATCAAAGGACCAAACACATCAAGATTCAAATTTACTTGATTTAATATTTGATTCATTAGAAGGTCATTGACTTAGTATTTTTATAGTCTTTAGAATAGGTTACTTATATTTTCACCAAACCCTTCACGAAGAGCAAATTCATTCATCTATGAGCTCTTCTTGGCATGCGGTCTACTTTGGCAGCTTCATCATCTTTAAGGGGGCCTTTTATCCTCTTAACTTCTTTATTTCTCTCTTTTTGGAGCGAGTTCATCCCACTAGGTTTTCTCTTCTCTATATATGAAGGATTGCATTGTACATGGGTACCTGGTTAGGCCTAGTTATTAGGACCCATTTTTTATCATCACCCACCTAAGTTACACTTATGGAGGGTGTTAGTATAGGATTTATTTTCCTCACATTTTCTTTTTTTTCTACTCAGATATTCCATGCCATTTGTATTTCCTACATTTATGGATAGTCTTTCTTAGGTGTGTAGTCATAGGAGTTTCTATTGACCTATCATGTCATAACAATTATCTTATGCCTCATTCATTATGTGGGTTAATCTATTGATCAAATATTCTTAAACTAAGGAGTTACACTATATTTTAAGGCATCCTTGAGCACATTTTATGGAGGAGTTACATTCACTCCTATTTATACTTTTACTTCATACAAATTATCTAATCCAAATGTATTGAGTTGGAGACATTAACTTTGTTATATGCAAATTAGTTTTAGTCTATTCATAATTTGTAGTTGTATGTGTTTTCCCAAATTTGGATTTCATGAAAATCATGTCTCACATTAATTATAATGCACTTACATGAACTAGTAGATCCATGGCATCCCTAATAAAAAGATAACTTGGCCTTAGTGGAAGAATCAAGTTCTTCCACAAGGTAAAATTGATCTTGATTATGCTCAATAAAACTCTTCCTTGTTGAGAGGTATTTTGTACACTTTAATTTAATGACCATTGATCACAAGTTTCATTTGGTCACCATCAATTGGTTAAATCTAGACAAATCCATTTTTGTGAATGGTTTTGATTAGGTATGGTCCCAACCATCTTATCCTAATATTACCCTTAAAATTATAGAATTTAGAATCAAATAAAAGTGTGTAATATCCTTATTAAAATTGTCTTTCTTTGATGTGAGTATCATGTAACTAATTTCTCTACTTCTATATCATGTTGGTTTTAGTGAGTGCATCCATTCTTAATTCATCCAGCCCATTTAGTTGCATAATTCTTTCTTTTTATGTTTCATCAAGATCAATTCCCATATCAGTTATTGTATAAAATGTCTTCAATCCAAATTCTTTTGGTAACAAAGGTTTATTTCCAAACACAAGTTCATATGGAGATAATCTTGTGGTTATTTACATGTATTATATGCCCAAACTAATTTAAGTACTTTTTCTTCCCAATATTTTCTATTAGTGTTCACTATTTTGATTATAATGTTTTACAGTGCTCAGTTGGTGACCTCCACTTACCCATTAGCTTGGGGATGATATGGTGAGGATTTATTATGATTGATCTAGTAAAATTCTATGAAATCCTTGATCATGTTGGACATGAATTGGGGACCTTAATTAGAAATAATAGATCTATGAGCTCAAAATCTTTGCATGATCTTATGATATAGGAAACTAGTAACCATTTTTTCCCTAGAAAAAGTAGTGCCTACACTTTGACCCACTTAGTAACATAATTTGTACATACTAATAATTATTGTTTTCCTTGAGATGGTGGGTTGATTGGTCCAAAAAAATTCAAACCCTATTTCTCATATGGTTTTATACTTATTTGAGGATGGAGAGGCAATTCAAAGGATATATTAGGCTTACCCATCGTTTGGCAAAGATCACATTGCCATACAAAACTTTTGACAGTCTTGTAAATATATGGCTAGTGATAACCTGCACCAAGGATATTATGAATGGTACTTTTTGCTAAATAATGTCCTCTTCCTAGTTTACTATGGCATGCTCTTATGATGTTATTAGCTTCATCTTCTCTGACACACTTGAGAATTACATGATTAGGTCCAATTTTAAACAATATGCCTTTAAACCATTTAAAATGAGAACTAGCTCTAACCAAAAAAAATATTTCTTTATAAGTAAAGGAATGAGGAAACTTCCATGTTACCAAGTATTTTTCCATGTCTACAAACCATGGGGAGTATGCAGATATAGAAAATAGTTGTTTATCTAGAAAGTAATCCTCCACAGGTTCATCTTTGCTTGCAGTGATCAATATAGATAAAAGTTTAGAAACAATATTATACTTCCCAAGTTCATCTATAATGTTAATGTCAAATTCTTGCAATAGTAGTAGTCATCTAATTATTCTCCCACTTACTACCAATTTATTAATTAAGTACTTAATATCTAAATGATATATATAGATAAACACTTGATAACCAATAATATAATGCCTAAATTTGTTTATAGCATAGACAATATCAAGATTTTTTTTTTGTGGTAGTGTAGTTATTTTCTATGGGATTAAGATTCTTTTTGATATAATAAATGGCATACATCTTTCCATCTTCATCTTTTTGACCTATGATTACTCTTTATGATTTATTGGAAGCATCAATATAGATATGAAAAGGATTTTCCCAATTAAGTCCTTTAAATACTAGAACAATCATTAATTTATTATTTCATATTTCAAAATATTCTTGACACTTATCATTCTATATAAATTCACTATCTTTTATTAGCAAAGAAAATATAGGTGCAGCTATTTTGTTGAAGTCTTCAATAAATATTCTATAATATCCGACATGATCAAGAAAAATTTTAACACATATTTGTGTTTATGGAATGGGGAGATTAGAAATTACCTTAATATTTTTGGGATCTAATTTTATTCCTTGAGAATATATATGATGTCTTAAGACTATCACTTCATCAACCATTATGATGCACTTCTCATGACTCAAATATACTTGGTGTTTCTCACATATGATAAGTAATTTAACTGAATTGTTCAAAGCTTCATCAAATGTATTTCCATGGAAAATTAAATAATCCATGTAAAATTACACACAATCATTTGTAAGATCAAAAAATATGGTTAACATTACCCTCTGAAAGGTAGCAGGTGCATTGCACAATACAAAAGGAAGGATTGTATAGGCATATGCTCCCTATGGGTAGGTAAATGTATTTTTATCTTTATCTTTAGGGGCTATTATAATTTTATTATAGCCACTAAATCCATCTAAGAAGTAAAAATATTATTTTTCTACTAAATTTTCCAAAACTTGATTAATAAAAGGCAAGGGAAAGTAGTCTCTCTAGTGGATTTATTTAGTTCTTTGTAGTCTACACAAAGTCTCCACTTCCCATTATTTTTAGGCAAAATGACTAGAGGTAAAACCCATTGGTTGTCAGATATGGGATAAATAAAACCAACTTTCAATAGTTTTTCTATTTCCTTCTTAATAATTTATTTCAAAGCTGGGTTAATCCTCTGTTGTGGTTGTATGACCAGTATAACATCTTTAGTGTAGATGTTGTGTGTACAGACACTAAGATGTATTCCTTTAATATCATTTTAATCCCAATTAATTTTTTTATTTGTTGTACTAATATATCAAACACTTTTCTTTTGTACTAGTTAGTTAACTAGTTACTGATATTCAATAGTTTAATGGGTTGGATTGTAATCTATTTAGTGCTTGAAATAATAGAATTTAACTATTTATATACACTCATCAAGGCATATAATAAACATGTGTGCACTAGTAACATTTGAATCATAGATACATCCTTGTAAAAGGATTCACTTGTGAAAATCATATTGGTCAATGGATAATGAAAATCATGTAAAAATGTTTCTGCCCATTTTAAGCCTAGTCAATTATGGCTTGTTGAATGTTTTGTGGACCAGATAACATGTTTTGATTCTCAATAGTAGATTTAAATTCTTCCCATTCATGATTTTTCATATTTATATCATATTTATTAGTCTTTGAAGCTAATATACTAGTATTTAGAGCTAAACTACTACTCTTTAGAGCTAATCTATCAATCTTTAGAGCTAGGCTTTCAAACTTTGGAGAAAAATTGTCAAACATCAGAGAAAAATTTTCAGACTTCAAAGCTATGATTTCTTGGTATAAATATTTTATTATTTATTCCTCATACTCTTTTACATGTTCTTTAAAGGTAACCATGGCTAAGAAAGACACATTAGTTTGGTTTTATTCAAGATGATCCACTCATATTTGTTTAGAAAGATCCATTCAAGGTCTAGTAAGTGGATAGAGAGATATATATATTTAACATGAATTCCATTATAAATGGTCATGTTTCTATATCTATAGCCAATTTATGTCATAATTTTAGCTAACCAAGTTCTACCAAGAAAGGTTAGATATCCTACCCTCTTTATTTTAGGTTGAAAGATCATGAAAACTATAGGATATTCCTAAGATTCTATGGTGATTGGTACATTCTCTATGGTTCCTTCAGGGGTAGTAGTGGGTTGATATACAATTTTTAATATTGTGGTGGTAGTTTAAATCCCTAAGAGATAAATATTATACTATGTTGACAGTCATTATGTTGATATAAACTCCTAGATCTACAAGCATATTTGGAATAGATTGTTTCCAATTGTCACAATCATCAGAGGACTGCCAATATTTCCATATCTAGGAACAATTATGTTTACTACTAGTAAATCAACAATTTTTCCTATTACCTAAATTATTTTAGGATACTGAATATTTCTTCCTAGTTCTTCAATGCAAAATCCTTTAATGATTTGATTTAACTCAAGAATATCATTAATGGATCTTAACAATTTAATTTATATATTCATTTCACTTAATCTATGCATCAATTTAGAATCTTCCCTAGGTTTCTCTTCCTTAAGTCTCTCAAGAAATGGAATAGTAGGGGGATCTTGAATTGCGGTTGGTGTGGTTGTGGCTTATACCATTTCTTCAGTTGGTTCTTAGACTAAAAGTGATTTAGGGGTGTTCTCATCATTAGGAATTTTAGTTATGGTAATGGGTGAATATCCTAAAACCTTATATGATCTGAGTTGAACATTATTACACTCAGTTAAACTCCTTGTAACATTACTATCTTGATCAGTTCCATAAATAGGTGTATTTTTCCTATTCTTAGGATTTACCACTACTTTGGTAGGTAACTATGTTTAGTTAACCTATTATTCAATTGGTGGTGGCTGAGCTTATGAGGGCATCAAGGCTTATTATAGAGGAAACCTTATTTATGGATGATATTATTGATTTGACCATTGAGATGGTGACTGTTGTACCCAATGTGTTTATTGGTTTTGCTACTATTCCTAAGGTTATGAAGGATTTTGAGGCATTCCCCATATTTTTGTCATCCATTCTTAAGTAACCCATGGTTGTGGTTGTGGTGGTACCCACATTGGTGGTATGAATTTTCCATCCCATGGTGCCATCCATGGATTGGGAGTAAATCTTGCACCAAATTGATTTAAAGGCTGAGATTACTAGTTTCTTTATCTTTAGATAAATTCCACTTCCTCAATTGTATGTATTAATTATTTACTTGGTTTCTTATGGTAGAAAGGTGTTTGTAATTCTTGGTGTCATGGTCTAGGTCATAATTACCACATAAATTTGTTTTGTCTAAAGGATAATATTTTACTATTAGGAATAGAATAGAAACTAATGCAAAATAATTTTACAAAATCATAAACAAGAGATATGAATAGAAATAAAAATTGCATAAGAAGAAGAAAATATTTAACGTGGTTCACCTAATGTGGGCTAGATTTATCAAGAAACACTTGATAAAATTTTATTACAAGTAATAAGAGTACAATCCACTCTTAGATCAGTCTTCTCACAATTATAATGCACAAATATTGTTTGGATCTATGCTCTACAAACTCTTCTAAATTTGCACCTTAATTCACGTACTCTTTTCTCCATTCTCTAACTTATATCATCTGATGTATTATCTACTATATTTCCATATATAATACACCAACATAATGGTTTTACAAAATAATGGGTACCAAACCATGGGCCAAGTCAACCCATAATAGAAATACATTGTAATGTGGAAATAGGCTCGATAACGTAACATTTACCACATGTTTTAGTCTACATCTAGGATAATATATTAATATTTATTTAGTGTTGGTGGTATTGTATTTTTCTTTGAGGCCATCTAATGTGTATGTCAATTGTACTAGAATATCTGTCTTGAAATTATCAAATTCTTCCATTAATTGGCCAACTTTAGATGATTTTCCTAACCTTTATTTTGTTAATTATACTAGAATATTTTTCTTGAAATTATCAAATTCTTTTATTAATTAGCCAAATTTAGGTGATTTTCCTAACCTTGATTTCCTTATGCTAGGTCTTGTCTTGGAGTAGTTAGTACACAATGCTAAAATTTGATGAAAGATTAAATTGTTAATTCCACCTTTCCCACTAAGTTCAAAGTATCACATGCATCATCATCTAACCCTTTAAGAAATACTATCTTGATGACATCCTTAGTGATTTAGTAACCTCTCCATTTATGGGTAAATATAAACAATCAAGGTAATCTTATAAAGTTTCATCTTCATTTTGTTTGATATTTAAAAAGTCTTCCTTCTATTTTCTGACTCTACAATAATATTGATATTTATTTATAAATGTAGTATCCATTTCATCCCAAATTGTTATGGAATTACCCTCAATGCCCATGAACCATCTCATTATTGCATCCTTAAGTATAGATGGGAATAATTTCAAAAAAAAATGGTTTGTGACATAGTCATATATTGGGTAGAGAACCTATAATTCAAATAGGAACTGATCTAGATCCTCTAAGGATTTACCTCTAAAGGTAGGTAAAATGCAAGGTGAGGTATTTTTCATGGAATTTCTATCATCAGGTCTAAAGTTGATTGGATAGGAAAAATTTATATCCTATTGAGGTTATCGATCAAATTTTTCCACATGTGGATTTTCATCTCCCATATTTTCTTCCCAACTTTGGTTATCAATCCAATCTAAATTCTCTTCATGGGTGTTCAACATATGGCCTATATTAGGAGGGGAATCTTTGTTGGTGATCAGGTCTTCTTATTGTAGATCTTGTGGATCAATTTTGACTATTCTAAAAAGAGGATTTTTAGGATCAATTCTCCCTATAGGAGAAGATGTCCTAAATAGGATTCTTCTTATAGGATCTATTTGTGAGGGTGAACCTTGTTCAAGAGAGGAATAAAAAAAAAATTGTATACATATTTAAATTTCCTTTCTTTTGCTTCATAATCTTTATAGAAATGATTGGATCCTTTATTATTCTTGATTTATTTGGGATCCCTTAGAGATAAACCATCCTTGAGAATCTCTTGGGTGGTTCATATATCTAATAAGTCTTAGATTATTTTTGTGTTTTTAATTTTTATGAATGTTTTTGAATTCTTCTATATAACTCTAATGTAAGATTTCACTAACACTTATTGATGATTGTCCCTGACAACAGCACAAAAAATGATAGGCTATCATTATACCTTTAATTTAAATAATCAATGGATTGGTGTCATTTCTACTAGGTCTAGTGTCTAAAGCTATATGTAATGAGACTATTGGATATTGGAGTTTATAGTTCACTATTTTTGGGGTTTACTTCTACTATGATGTCTAAATCCTAAGGAAAATAAATAAGATTATAAATATATTTTATCAAAAAGTAAATCTAGAAGGTTTGATAACTAAATATCTCCTATAACATTCATACCATCAACATTAATAACTTAAACTTCTGGCATAAGACATTATGGTGTCCTCACTCAACTTAATTAATTGGGTAGGATAGTGTGATGTTCTAGAATGTGAGGATACTATCTACTATGACTTATATTATTCCTAATAAATTCTAAATATGGAGATAAATTAAAAAACCTTGCTTTTTATGAAATTGAAATACACAATCTTGTATGAAGAAAACTCACTTGCATTTAATTGAAACAAGCTTTGAATTTAAGGGAAACACACTTATATTAAAGGAAATTCACACATTGTTTTGAAAGGACATCACTCTTTGATTTGAAAGGAAATCACTCTTGAATTTAAAATGAAATCACACTTTACAATGAATTAATTACACCTAAATTAAATAAATACTTCTAAACTTTAAACCAAAAGTACTGATTTAACCTAATCTTCGAAGAGAAGTGGGCCCTTACTCATTCCTCAAAATAAGAACAAATTTAATCACTATTGAAAAGGAATGCTAGAATTTATTTCATTATCAAAGGAACATATACAGATATGCAAAATTACACTTAAATGTTTCTTTTAATTAACTCAATGATTAACTAAATTACTAACTCCTTATCTAGAATGAGATGGAGATATGTATGTAAAGCACATCCCAACATCTATTCAATAATATAAAATATGGTGATCTAAATAGCCAAATATTTTTATTCAAAATATAAAATATCTAAGAGTAAAATCCCACACTTATAGGAAGGAATTAGAACTAACTCAACTAATAATAGATGGAAAATAACTAAAATATATCTGAAGATATTATATCCAATTTTATGAAATAGAAAATATAAATATATCAAGATCATTTTAGACCATTAATATGAATATTAATGTCTAAAATAAGACATATAAATATGGAAAGTATATTTATATATAATAGATATCCTTAGAGTCACTATGTTGATCTATAGGATCCATCTGGACATCTTCGAAGCATGCCTGAGCATCTTCAAAGCATTCTATATAGGTCTTCGAAGCTCCTTCAAATCATTTTTGGAGCATCTTTAGAGCACCTTAGAATATTTATATCTTTTGAGCTCAATGTATTCTTCTTTGAATCCTCAAAAAATGTTGCTAAAAAGGGTTGACAAAACTATTTGATGTCTTCTCAAAATGATCCCACCATATGGATGTATTTCTATACACAAAATTATGCTCATTTCATCCAAGTTATACACAATAACAAGATAAAGAATTAGTATTGTATCACATGCAAACAAAGGACAATTTAATTCATTTCCTACTTAGATAAGACCTTAACTATTAAATGCAATGCAATATATAACCAAAAGGTAACACTTATGGATAGTTTGTATTAGATATAATGAGCTATATAAAAATGCTCTCATGATTAGAATTTGTAGAAAGCTTGAATGAATAAAAAATTTCATAGGGAAAAAGGGAGTTGGTTGATTCAATAAGAGAATTTATTACTCAAGCTTAACCTTTAACAACTCCACCTATGTTCCTTAGATATACTACAATATATACTTATAAAAGACCAATGTTCATTACCTTACTAGATACAGTGCCTCCATTATCACCTTTGAAAATTGTTTTCACTTTAGTTCAAACTCTAGTGATGATGGTTATGCATGCTACCCCAGTAGGAGATTCCATGGTGACACTTTTTTTTTCTAACTTGAAATTATACTAATAGTTCAAACTGAGACTTTGTGGAAATACTTGATCCACTTTTATTATTAGCCACAACTTATTTTTTAAAAGAACTTTGGTGTTTGAATTTAGACTATATTTAATATATTTTATTTAATCACAACTTATATGATTTGACACACATTCATAAATTAGACACTATAAAAATATACTAAGCTTCTAGGATGAGGCATTTCCCATCCCAAGTTATATGTTTCTTGAACATTGTAAAAGGAGGAGAATTTTTTCAATTAATACAAGAAATAATGTTCTTAGACTATTCTGTAAGTTTGGATTTAAGTGTTGTCTCTTCTAATTTTTTATGTCTTAATAGGAATCTACATTAAGTTAACATAATATATAATAGGTAGTGTGATTGTTTATTCTATAATTTTTTAGATTGGACAAATTGTTAGTTTGAAAGTGCATTGATTATTGAT